>PVIU01005574.1:0-111735 GCA_004026605.1 Ondatra zibethicus | reverse complement strand
GCCGGGAGGGATGGGGGTGGGCCTTGGACTTCCAACAGGGCAGGGCACCATGCCCTCTTTCAAGGAAGAAGGGGGAGGGAGGAGGGGTGGGGAGGTAGTGGGAGGGGACCGGGAGAAGGGGAAGAAAGGTAAAAATTTTATTTCTTTAATTATGTTCTTGAATGGAAAAAATAAAACAAAACAATGTATGGAAAAAATAAAATAAAAAAAAAGAAAAAAAAAACTTTAGCCTGGAGAAAAAATTCCCTTTTTGAGAAATGGTGCTGATATTTTGGTTTGGAAAACTAGGTAATCATATTTGTAGAATGTAGCAAGATTTCATATCACATGCCCTGTACAAAATGGATCAAAATTCTTAATGCAAATTATGGGAATAGATAAGTTTTCTGAACAAGGTCTCTAACATCTCAAGAAATAAGTCTAAGAAGTGACAAGTGGTACTGTCTGAAATTTAAAAATGTATGTAAGACAAAGAAAACAATTAGGTGAAGAGACAGGGTTATATTATGGGAAGACCTATTGGACTGTGATATGTCTGACATGGAATTAATATGTAGATCATATAAGTAACCAAACCAAGTAAACTCCAAAAACTCAACCCAAATCAATAGATAGGCCGATTAAATGAATAGACAGCTTTGAAAAGGCAAAGTACAAATGGACAATAAACATATAAAATATATTTTACAGTCTTAGCTAGCATGGAAATGCAAATTGAAAGTACATTTATATTACCATTTCACTTTAGTCGGAATGGCAGCCAATAATAATAATAATAATAATAATAATAATAATAATAATAATAATAATAATGGTAATAGTAGTAGTAGTAGTAGTAGTAATAGTAATGTGCTGGTGGAAGGGGTAAGGGAATCCTTATACATACTGATTGAGGAAATGTATATTAACCTAGTTGTAGTGATATTTTGTTGGTGCTTTAACAAATAAAGCTTGTCTGAAGATCAGAGTGTGGAGCTAGCTGCACTAGTTAGCCATAGAGTCCAGGCAGTTGTGGTGCACACCTTTAATCCCAGCACTTGGGAGGCAGAGGCAGATGGATCTCTATGTGTTCAAGGCCACCCTGAACTACATGAGATTGAATCTATTTCTCTAAAACAAAACCAAATGATAGTGTCTCACATCTTTACTCCCAGCACTAGGGAGGTGGAGACTGGAAGTAATATGTCTGGGCAGAGAAAGGAATATAAGAGGGAAGGAAACAGGAGCTCAGAATTCAGTCTGAGGTTTCATAGAGACAGCATTCAATCTAAGGATTTGTAGAAACAGGATACCTCATTCTGTCTGAGGATTTCATAGAGGTAAGAACTAGTGACTGGCTGCTCTGTTTCTCGAGTCTTTCAGCTTTCACTCCCTAATATCTGACTCTGGGATTTTATTATTAAGAGCAATTACAAGTTGTGCAACACCCATCCACTAAGGAAATCAGACAGGAGGTTTCCCAAAGTCTATAAATAGAACTACCAGGTGACCCAGTCTGGGTATGCCTTAAGGTCTGTACATGGACATATTACAGAAATGTTAGCACATCCATTTACTGCAGCACTATTTGCAGGAGCCAAGTTATAGACTCCATCTATGTGTCAGTCAACAGATAAATGGATAAATAAAATGTAGAACATACACACAATGAAGTTTCACTTAATTATAAAGAATGAGATTAAGTCCCTTGCAGGATAGCAGACACAACTGAATATCAACATAGCAAGCAAAAAGTCAGAGTCAGAAAGACAAATATATTTTTTAATTTTTTGGTTCCTAGATTTTGTATAGTTAAATAAAATCATTTATAGTAGACATGATATTGAAGCCGGGAGGACTGTGTTGGGAAAAACAGAGACTAGTGGGGAGGGTGGAAGGAACCATATGGATGAATGTGATCAAAGTGAATGAGACACTTGAATAAAAACATCTGTCATTATGAAACCCGTCACCATGTACAATGAATGCACACCAATGAAATATTGT
This sequence comes from Ondatra zibethicus, assembly GCA_004026605.1. Classification (NCBI taxonomy): domain Eukaryota; kingdom Metazoa; phylum Chordata; class Mammalia; order Rodentia; family Cricetidae; genus Ondatra; species Ondatra zibethicus. The sequence goes on along the minus strand of PVIU01005574.1, from coordinate 109,749 downwards.
AATTTAAAATTTAAGAGTGTGTTGCCAATATAATGTTATTACTGTAAATAGAAAACGTGTGTCAGATATATCCACAATTTCCAAAATTCTTGATTTGAATCAGTGAGATTTTATCAAATGGAAGTATATATTTTCACCACAAGCAGCATTTTTAACATTTATCAGTTCATTCAGGAAAATGTATGTCTAATACCTAAAATATAGATTAATATTTTTGGTTGTGTTAACATCCATTTCATTTCATATGGTGTTCCACATCTAAAATTACTTTTAATTTATTTGATTGATTATTGTTTTTATTAGCAATACTTTATAGCTGATTTTAAAAAGTTTCATCTGTGGGATTACAAACTCTTAGAAATAGACTTTTCTTAATATGGCTTTTCATAATGAAAAAAATGAACAAATGTAGGTTTCTATACTCCTAATTAAACACCAGAATTATAAAGCTCTTTCAAAATTGTTATCATAAAATGATTTCTATGGCCATTTCCTGGCATACTTTTTCATCGAGATTATTATTGTAGTAATCTTGTTAGGAATCATTAGTGTTGCCTACCACACACTGAAAACTATTTGTTGATATAAGTGAAACAGGAGATTTTTGTGTGCACAAATTTCACATGCAATTGAGTTTTCCCCATAATTACCTAGCTACGCTCCAGACCCTTTTCCTCGAAATTCAGGTACTTCTTTGTTATATTTCTTCTTTAGAAAGATTTGTTTCTCTAGCAAATATCCAGTTCACTGACATTCTATTTCCATTCCCTCTTTGCCGCTGAAAAAGAAATTTGTGATTTAGTTTCTTTGCATCGTGTTTTATAAAACATTGGTCCTTCAGAATCTAACATTTTCACTTTCTCTTTATGACTGGTTACATCTACTATTCTTTTTAATTAAAGAAACCTTACAACTTTACAAAATGCTTTTGATAAAGGGTTTCGAATAATAGACCATCAATGGTTGTTTTTATACATGTCATATATATTTATGTGACATAATTTATAAATGTATATAATATATTAAGAAATTAGTGATCAAAATTTGAGACAGTTACAGTAGCAATTATCTTCATTTGTGCTTTGTAATACCAAAATATGAAGACACTGCAATAACTCACATATTCACTCTATAGGCTTGATTATAAATTTCCTATTAGCCTTCAGTTATGCTGTCTTACAGGTTCATTGAAGGTTTCAAATGTTTGAGCATTTCCTTTTTATTCTGTTACCCTTTTTTAAAAAATGAAAATTCTTCCACCATCATCATTACCACCAACAATAATGTATAGCCTGAATGCCATGTCCTTTTAAAGAAGCTTTGGAGTCTTGCAGAATATAATTAATCTGATTAGTGATTCAGTTTCCGTTTATGCTTACATTATCTAACACAAAGAGCCCCCTACAGGTTAAAGTTTAAATGTGGATTACCAGATAAAGCCAGTCCTGAGGAGCTTTCTATGCTGCAAGGAGAAATTGGATTTGCTTTTTCACCTCATCTCAGGCTCTGTCATCCTGGTTTTTGCCCTGTTCCTTATACACAGCAAGGATATTAATTTTGCAGTAAAATCTTTAAGCAATTATGCAGATAGCTCTGAAAAAGCAACAAGCACACAATAAGAGAAGCTTAACTGGAAAATGGACCCCAGATATTCATTAAAAACAGATGGCTACATTGCCGACAGCATAAGTTTGGATGTTTCAGCTAAGCTGATACTAATCTGCCACAACGTGAATGGAAGATGAAGATGCTAGCATGCAAACTGTGTTGTTTACGCTCTTTGCTTACAAAATAATACAAAGATGATTTATAGCTATTCTATTAAATGGCTCCCAAATCATTCTTTATTCAAAAATGAAGTGACATTTTTAATAGTCTATTCTATACTAAGTATTGATGTTTCCCTTCAAAATATTGAGAAGATGTGAGGAACTATAGTATTTCTATTTTTCAAAAGTTTTTGTGAGAGTAAGAAATCCCATCTAAAATTATTTTCAATTTTATCTTTAAGTCCATTGAAAATGAAAATATTTGATCAGTATCCTTCAAAGTCTTTATGAAAATGTAATGTTATATTTGTCTAATGAGCAAATTTCTTTCAATTTGTCATTTGGATTATTTGCTAAGTAGACACTTAGAAATTTGAAAATAATCTAAGATAAAATGCAACAGAAAAAAGTTGAGACAAGATTTTTAATCAAAATATGCACTATTAGAATATATCTTATGCAACCAAGATCATCAAAATAATGATAATTGTATAAATATATTTATTCACTTGTCTAATTAATAAAGTTAACTATAGCTAAAACAATACATGTCTTGCAATTAGTGGTATAAAGATACATATATGTATACACTTTCATAATAAGTGGTAGAAGACTTAAAGAGAATTTTAACCAATGTTTTTAATAGCCCCAATTTAATAAAGCTTAACTAAATTAATTTAATAAAGGTTAACTAAATTAATTTAATAAAGGTTAATAATTAATAAAGCCTGATTTTTAGGACATAATTTTCCTTAGTCCTAGTTAGGGTTACAATTGTAATGAAACATGCTGACCAAAAATCAATTTGGGGAGGAAAGGGTTTATTTCACTTACACTTTCAGGTAACTGTCCATCATTGAGGGAACTCAGGGCAGGAACTCAAACTGGGCAGGAGCTGATGCAGATGACATGGAGGGTGCTCTTTATTGCCTTGCCCATCATGGCTTGCTCGCCTGCTTTCATTTTTTTAATTGATTTTTGTTGAGCTCTACATTTTTCTCTGCTCCCCTCCCTACCTCTCCCCTCCTCTTCGATCCTCTCCCAAGGCCCCCATGCTCCCAATTTACTCAGGAGATCTTGTCTTTTTCTACTACATAGATCTAATCTACATGGGTAGCAGCCTGCTTTCTTAAAGAACCCAGCATCACTAACTCAGGGATGGCACCACCCATGATAGGCTGGGCCCTCTCACATCAGTCACTAATGAAAATGCCTTCCATCTGGGTCTTACAGAGGCATTTTCTCAATTGAGGTTCTCTCCTTCTAGATGACTGTAGCTTGTGTCAACCTGACATAAGCATATGACTAGTCAGCACACTAGTATCATCAAAAAGACAGAAACACTGAGTCCAAGGGCTAGAAATCTCAATATTCACTGCTTTATCTATATATATGAAGAATGCATTGGAAATGATGGTGAGAATAGTCCCTGTTTTACTAAAAGAACTGTTTGATTTCTGTGTTAATTGCCATTTATTCAAGTAGAAGATTCTTTGATGACAGGCAAGAGATGCACTGATCTATGGGTATAGCAATATGCCATTAGGAGTCATTTTATTACTATGTTTTTTTTTTTTTAAGCAGAATAACATATTTTCCACTAGGGCCCATTACCTGTCTAGCCTCAGGTTCTAGTATCAAAAAAGAGTTTCATCCTGTGAAGCCAGCTTTAAATCCAATCAGAAAGTTATTGGTTACCCCAACGGCATTTCTGGAGCGTATATCAGCAGATGTTATTGTAGTTTTTAGGGTTCACAACTGAGTGAAACTGATGTATAGCAATTTCTGGCACTATAGCTGATAGAGACGAAGCTTCCAGTTGAGTACCGGTTAAATTTCTCCATGTTCTATAGCATAAGTTGTGTTGTCTTCAGAAATAGAGTATTTTAGTCAAGTCCTAGTGGGTACCAAATAATTTTGTTAATACCCTGTAGTGTTTGTTGTGGTGACCTATGGAATCCCATTGGTCAACAACTCAAAAGAGGTAAACTCTTGGTACTGAATGTTTATTTGGTAGTGTGTGTCTAGTTGGGGTATGTTTAAATTTTGTGTGGTTTTGAAACTAGTCTTTACTATGTAAATAAGGCTTGTGTGGATCTCTCTGTGCAGACCTAACTGATTTTTAACTTGCTATCTATCCTCCTGCGGTTAGCTAAGATCACTTGTGTAAGCCGTCACGTTTTTCTGGTATTTGGGAATTGCTTTCTATTCTTTGAAAGACATCTGTTATGAATATCAATTTTATTTAATCCAATATTGCTATTTGACTTCTTTTACTGAATCCATAAGTATCCAATTGTTCAAAAATTCATTGGACCAATTCTCTATTTAAAATCAATATAGGGGACTAGAGAGATGTTTTAGCAGTTTAGAGTACTGGCTATTCTTCCGGGGAACCCAGGTTTGGTTCCCAGCACCCACACAGCAGCTCACAAGAATCCTTAACTCCAATTCCAGTAGATTTGATGTCCTCTTCTAGTCTCTGTAGGCAGTAGGCATTCACATAGCACAGAAACATGCATACAGGAAAAACACACACATACAAGTAAAAAATCACTAAATCTTAAGAAAATTAATGTAGTTTAAACACTGTTATTATCTTTTAAAAACTCACAAAGTTTATTTATATAAGTAAAATCTGTGTGAAACAGAAATATTACTAATGAATTAATCTTCTAGAATGGCTCCTTTTGTACAAATAAATACAAAATTGTTTGGTTTGCACAAACTGCTTGGTGATACAACAGTCCCTTTGATTAATTCAATCTGTAGTTTTGAAAATGCACAAAGAATCAGAATAAAACTACCTTGTCGCCAAAGAAAATGATTGTGTTGTTCTAAACTGTCTTTCCACTGCAATCTAAATTTCATCATCTCTGCTCTGTTTTCAATCCTGCTCTGTGCTTCCCGCCAGGCAGATCCCTTGCTGTTGTCCAATATGTCCTTTGCCTTTCTATGCTTGCAGGGCTGTGTGGATTCCCATGCTGCAGCAATGAGCTGAACTCAGATGGTTCTGCTAATGCCTTAGCTACCCTGGGAACCTTTCCTTTAACTCCATATGTGACTATCATTTGCTCTTGCTTTGTTTAGAGTTCAGTATGTGGATCTTCAAGTTTCTATTCACTAAAATCTTTTCTATGTTCTTTCTTAATAGGTTAAGAGCAACTCTAAGGTCAGAACTGTTTCTCATTTAATTTTCATTTCTAGAAGCAGTTCTGGAAATGTTCATTAAAGTATGTAATGATTTGGAAACATCTTGAGAAGATAACAAGAAAAAGAACAATAAAACAGAACTGCAGGACATGAAAGGGCGTGGATTTTGAAGCAACGAGGTTATTAAAATTACATTGTGACAATTTCTATGTATAAAAGAACGCTTTTATTTTATTAATGTTCAGTCCCAACTACTGAATTTTGCATTATAGGTAGAAGACAATGCAATGGCTTTGAAAACCTCTTTGTTCTATCTTCCTTGTGAGAGAGTAGTTTGAAGAGAGACAGAGGAAGCTAGAAACATACAAACTCAGAATAAGACTGGGGTATGGGAACAGTCCTATGAATAAAGTGTCCTTAACTAGAAAGAAGGCATGACAGAAGTAAAGAAGAGAGAGAAGAGGGAGAAAGAGGTGAGGGGGAGAAGGAGGGGACTAAGAGGGGAAAAAAGGGAGTGGGGAGGGAAGGGTAGGAGAAAGGGAGTAGGAGGGAGAAGAAAGGGGATGGGGACAGGAAAGAAAAGGGGAGGGTGAGATGTATAGAAAGGGGGAGAGAGGGGGGAGGGAGAGAGAAAGAGTGAGTGAGAGAGAAGTGAGAGAGAAGCGGGGAGAGAATTTCCTTTCTTCTTTTTACTGGTGGAGTCAGAAAGTAACCCAGTGTGTGTGGTGTGATTCAGGAGGTTCTATCCCTTCTTGAAGCTATATAAACATGGCTTCCAACTCATTCCATATCTAGAGACTGCATAAAATGTCTTTACTTAAACAATCCCACCTGAAAATAATTTGTAAGTGTTTTATTGTTTTTCTGTCCAGTTGAGAAATTAACAACACATCATTATTTACCTTTTGAAAGGATAATGTAAACTTAAAAACTGGAATTACACAGGTAGACCTAGATAGAGCTTAACTAGCCAAGGCATTGACTAAATATTGAAATCTTTTTCTCAAATTCCTTTATCAATATTCATTTCTGTGTTAATATCTGTCTGAATAAGTGTAATTAAACACTGTGGTAATAGACAATAAGAGACAGTATACAAAAATAATAATACCTGGAATTTGAAAATGATATTAAACAATAATTTTTATTTCAGTAATACCAAGTGGTTCTTAGAGATCAAATCTTATGGTAGGAAATGAACAAAGTTCTAATAAATAAACAGATGCACATTAAATGAAAATCTAGTGCAGTTTCATATTCTGAAATTTTGAAATAAGAATACTTATAAATAAAGTACACTAAGCAAATGATAATGAAAAACTATTTTTGAGGTTCTCACTAATATGATAATTTTAAATTCTGACAATTGAAATTCAAACATGATAAAATGTCTGTATTTAAACTAACCATCTAGTTAGAGCACTGAAAAACGTGAGTCAGATTGTTCTCTTATATTCATGATTAGACTTTAAGGCAGAGGCCATGAATCCAGGCAAAGGGCCAAGCAATCTACTCTGAAGGCCCTAGAATCATTCCAAATTCCACTTGACTCTACTGAACAAAGGCACAGTTTGGGTTTGGATGGGGAGCGATTTGAGACAGGACTTCACTTCTCAGTTGAACTTGCTATGTATTCTGGACAGGTCCTGGAGCCGCAGCACTCTGCAGTCCACATGTGCTGGGTTTGCAGATATGAGTCACCATGCTCAGCTTGAAAATGACCATTTTGCACTGATCGCAATGAGATGTTCTGATACAAATGGCCACTTCTCCGCTCTTCCATTACCAGTGTTTAATAATCTGTTTGCCGTTTAATTAGTGGAAAATTTTAACTGATTCAGGTGCACAGAGGCCATGGCAATGATCATCTGAAAGATAACTGAAATATAAATGCAGTTACTTTCCCCTACCCTACCTTTTTTTTTTTTACATTTTGAAAAATAGGACAAATAATATTTCCAAATGAGTAAGATCAAGGCATTTTATGGAAAGACAAGGGAAGTTTAAAACAGTGGTTTAAATGCTCCTAGTGTATTTATTTTCATCACTATAACTCAACTAAAATCTATCTAAATTAAAACAATAAGTAATAGGTTAGATACAAAATTCAATAGTCATGATTCTTTAAGTTCTTGGGTCAAAGGAGCAAGGCACCTTCATTAAGTACACGATCCTAAAGAGTTGCTCTCAGAAAAAGCAGTGTTGAGAGGGAGGACCTAGGGGGGGATGGGATCTCATCAGAAAGAGTTACAGTCACACAGCCACTATGGGCTCTATTATAACAACTTCACTCCCACAATTCTTATTTTTAAAAACAGAAGGCAAAAATCTGAATTTTGATAAAACCTTTAAGTTTATATGTTTTTAGGCTGTTTAATTTTATGATAAATTAAAATAATCTGCATAAGATGAAGACATCTCTGTAGGGTGCTTTTGACTGAAAAATATGTCATTCTTCTAGAAATTCTGATAAAAAACAAACGAACACAGGATTGGGTTTCAAATGACCAGTTTTCTCCTACTATTATCTCCCGATGATGTGGATGACACATGATCACGGGCTATATAAAATAATTAGACACAGTTGGTGGAGCATCCTAGATGTGGATCCGGAGTACCATGAGGTTTGCCAATATGCTGCAAAAGAAATTCTTTTTGTTTTAGGACAGTATTTAATAAGTGTGAACACAGTCAATATGCAAAAGTTTACATTTACTTCTTCTGTTATACCATATATTTAGTTCATGAAATTATTATTTACAACTTACCACACTATATTTTATACCTGAAGAAAGTGAATAGTTACATAGACTTGCTAATATATTAGCATGAACAATTAATGTGTTGATTAAACACAACATAATGAGAAACATTTAAGTGCTTAATATGCAATATCTTTCTTGATATCCAAAATAAACTTAAGATATAGGCACTTCTATAATCCTTTCTCTTTAGATGAAGGTGTTGGTCAGGAAATGCAAGCCATTTGCTCAATATCATAGAGATAGCAGGCAGCATTAAATGGGCACCACTGATTTCAGAGTCTAGCCTTTTAAGGAAAGTGTTGTTGCGATTGTCATTATTCATGTTTAATACTGAGTCCCACACTGAGCCAGCTGGCCTCATTGCCCCAGTGCCCACGAAGATGTTATCATTCAAAACTGATAGGGAGAGAAAGTGCTGTTCCAGGAATGTAAGTGACTTCTCCTGTGCTTAGAGCACCGGGCGGTCAGCTCTAGTCTGAAAGCCTCAAACCAGGTGTTTGGAGCACCTCGCAGTGCAACCACAATAAAATGTTTTCAACTTTATTCTTCATAAGTGAAACTGTTCTCTTATTTCAACAAAGACTAATATTTTGGGGTTCATACAGAATGTTAATACAGGTCAATTGGATGAAATATTGCTTATGAATGAATTTGTTTAAGCTTCATAACAGCATAAGCTCCTTTTTGTTTATCAGACTGTGTACTTTAATTTCAATTTTTATTCATCATTATGTGATACATATACTCAACAGAATGAGTTAATTTTTTAAAGCATCTCAAACTATGTATTTGTTTTTACTACTTAATATTTGGATGTGAGAATACAAACAAGATCTTACAAATGTCTTATTCAGAATTGGGAAAAAAATCATTTCTATTGTCTTTCCAGGTTAATTTTTGTCCAATTTTCCCCTTTAAGCTTCAGAAAATTTTATGAACATTTTATTTTTGCTGCTTAGAATATTACATCATAAAGAGATAACAATTAAGGCTTGCAGGTTTTTTAATACACAGATATCACTTTACTTTGATGAACATTATTCTTTTCTAAATTATGTATAGTCAAATCATGTAGGTTGTTACATTTTAATGCATCTAGGAATGAATTTCAGATATGTTTACAGAGGATAGCAATTTTGGAAGACTTTAAGTTAGGAACACAATACTTTTCTACTATGATAATTGGCTTCTATTCTGTTAAAGTAAGGTTACTTTTAAGCAGTTTAGTTCTTCAATTTGAATAGCCATGTTGTATGAATATAGGGGACTTAAATAGAGTATGACATCACAACATATACCCTTTAGGAGATTCATTATTAAAATTACAAGAATAGCAACCTATAACTTTTCAAAACCATAAACATAGAGCTGTGGGAAATTTTAATAAATGAACCTGGAGACTCATGATTTAAAAACTTAACTCTTCTTCCTCTATCCCATAATGTTGATCTTGGTCTGGTCTGTTCCTCTGTAATTGTTTGAATTGCATTCTCCTTTATGAAAGATAGTTTCTTATTAAATTATTTATTGATGTGGCTGACACTGGTTGAATAGATTCATTAAACTTCACAAGTTGTTGAAGCCTAGTTCACTGGAAAGAAAAAAAACCCCTCCTTTTTAGACTTCTTAATGGACAAAAAGCATCATGTTTTTTGAGCCTTTTTAAAGCATTTAATAAAGCATGAAAAGATATGACATCAATCCTACTAAAACACAAGGGAAAATGAATGATGTTACTGTAAATCTTTACATCAATCACCCCCAATACTTTGGAAAACAATATAGTTTTGTTTGCATTTCAGAAGTGACAAACAACTTTTGTGACTGGCTTAACATAGTCACTTTCTATTAGTCAAGACCAGAAGCAAGTCAGAATTAAAATGTGGCCCTGCGTTGCTAGGCAGCTGGGTTGTCTTGACATGGTGGTTAGTTCCCTTTTCACTGGATGACAACAGTGAAATGAAAGAAGTTTTGAAAAACTTGATAATGGTTTTCAAAGGAAACGAATAATTGGTGGTGCTCGCTTGTGCAGCACTGTGTGCAAAATTTCAGGCAGCCATGAGAGAGGACTGTCATGAAAAATTTAAACTCTTGGACGAAAACTTGACCTGGAGTCTTCTCCAGGTTTTGGCGGTTCATTTTCCAAACACCCCTCTGAGACCAAGGGGTGTAGGATGAAAGCATTAAAACAGATGGGTAAAGCCCCCAAAGAAGAAAGGAACCAATAGTTGTGATTTAATCCATTGGTGAAAGGGAGGAATTAAGTAAAAATCTTAAAAACGAGGAATGTGTAAAAGGCCTCTGGATAGTACCTACAACAAAAAGGTTTTAACTGCATGGTAAGTTACAATCAAACAGACACTTGAATTAAACACATGGAATATGGAGTACAAACTCATAAAAAGGGTACAAACTCACTGAGTTACCCTACCTGGGATAAAACAATTGTACTAATATTTTTGAAAACATTCCTAATATTATCTCTCCAAAAGAATATGGAAGTAATCACAAATTGAAAATTTGTTATCTGTTGTTAGAGTTGAATACAGTATGTATTTAATAAATGCAAGGAAACTAACCAAACACCCAATCCAAAATAAAACAGGTAAACAAAAAAGAAAACAAAACAAAACTACGAGAGAGAGAGAGAGAGATACACATGTATACATGTTGCTCACTATTTCAGCCAAGTACACGAACTTTTTGTTTCACTGTCTTTGCCATTAATTTACCCAGAATTTTAAAAACTGAGCAAAATGGACTCATATTGAAAGAAAGGACCAATTAGTGTTGGATTAACATTCATGGTTATTTACAGTTGTTTTTGTACTTGTTCCTGTGCTCTGACTTCCTAGAATTTCACAACCCAAAGATTTAGAAAAATGGGGTTGTTTAGACGCAAAGTGCAATGAAGTGGCTGTGACTATTGTGTAGACACCACCTCTCTCATTATACCCTCTCAATCAACACTCAGCACACAGGAAACCGCAATAAAGCCCATCTGCCACGGTTAATCTGCAGGCAAACCCACACCCATGTCTATGCCCGTTGCTCTCCAGCCTTATTATTCTCAGATCCAAAGCTTCATAAGGGATCAGCCAAAGTCCATTAAAGTAAATAATAGCCAGAAATGACAGGCTTAGCAAGGATTGGGAGGAAGTTGAAGACCAATCTGAGCTCTGAGCTCTGATTAATAGAGAAAAGCATTAGGAGAAAAGGGGAGAAAAATGACCTCAGTCTGCTCCAAAGAATTCCTGAACCTTCGTTGTTAGGGCAAGTGCTACCATCTGAGACGTTAGTGATCCTTGGATTTCCTTCACTTTGATGCAGCTCAAATGGGAAAATTCTGAAGGTTCAGCAAGGTCCCAGACCTCAGCTGGAGAGCTGTCTGGAGTCAACCCTGTCAAAATTCTCTTGTGCAAGAGAAAGCCTTTATTAGCTAGATTGCAACAACAACAATAACAACACCCACAAATGCCCTACACGGTCTCATAAGGAGGCCTGCCTGTGCTCCAAATTGCCTATGCATTTATTGTTTCCTTGTTCATAGTCAGTTTTTAAAAGTCTCCAAACAAATGCAGTAAAATAAAACAATAGGAATTCTTAAAATGAATGCTTTGCAGGAACTAGCTGAATTTAGTGTGTCGATAGACAAGTAGATCTGTATTTGTGGTGTGTGTGTGTGTGTTTGTGTGTGTGTGTGTAGAGTATGTGAGTATTTATTCAATTTCATTTTAAAGTATGGTATTTCTCTTCATCATGCAACCAAAAAATCCTCCTCAAGCAGTTTAAAATTTGTTCAGTCAAGATAGAGTCAAAAAAGAGACCATATATTATAATTAGGTTTTGTATAAATTGAACAGGAAGAAACAAAAACAAAAAACTCAAATTAGCAAATTAGTTGAATTTTTCTTTCCTCACCGCTTAGAAATAAATACGTTTTGAGCTTCTGTTGATCAGTTTCTTGATGAGAGTGGTCTAGGCAGTGTCACGCCATCCCACTTCTTTGCCCCACATACACATATTTGTTCTTGAAATGAGACAGGTTTAGTTTGGAATTTTGCTACAGCTCTCCCAAAGCTTTGAAAAAATGTGTACCTGGTAGACCCATCTGTGGTCAGGAAGAACTCATTTCAATCTGCTCCATGATAAAAAATTACTCTCCTTGCATAAAAACAGTGTTTGTTTTATGAAATGCAGATGGAGCTGAGAGTGTGGCGAGAAATCTCGGAAACCAAGAGGCTTTTAAAGCAAGAGAAGCTAACGAAGCAGCCCCTGCCTCTGAGAAATCCTAGTCCGGAGAGCAGATTGCATTTGGCACAGGCAAGCCAATACAGAGGAGGCCCCAGTGGTTTCTCAGAAAGATGGTAATGATCCTGATGAGAACTTGATATCAGGGAGGCTCACCTTCAAATGTATTTTACGTTCAAGTTTATATTGTAGCATGCAATTTTCATAAATAAAATGAAGAGGTGAGGCAGGAACTGTGGTTAAAATGATGGTGCCGCACAGATGTTGCTGAGGACTTGGTTAATGTACTGTCCACAAACACGTGGTACAATTTTCATATTTTAATCTTAAGCAGAGAATAAGAAATGACAATTATGAAAAGACAAAATAGGTAACACCAGCACCTGTAATTGCTATCTAGGCTGTTCAAAGATGGCAAAAAACATAGTAAATCAATATTAAGTTTTCCACAAATGCAGGTATCACAACACGAACATCATATAACATCATTATAAGCAAATTCTAATACAATTTGGACAGTTCTAAAAAAACACACACACAGGATGAACACAGAAGTTAAGGCTAACTTGTTCTCTGCCACTTCAGTTGGATTCTTAGTGTGGAAGAATCCTGTGAGTCATGACTGTGTGTTTAGCTAAGGATGTAAACTGTTGGCTTTAATCATGAGTACTACCTATCTCTCTTCTCAGAATTTATGGTATTAACATGATAAGGACAGTAAGTAGTTCTAATGTGTGAGTATTAAAAGTTGAAATTCAATTGTTTTAATAAATGAAAATTAAATGCTTGGTATGTAAAATAACATCCTAACCATATAAGGAACACATAATTAAAAACTGAAAAACAGTAAAAGAATAAGGGCGTTCATATAAATGTCATTAAAAGCATTAATAGTAAGGCTATTGAATGCAAACCTTAGGGGCAAGCAATGAAACAGAAAGAAAGCAAATGGATTATAAAATAAAAAGAACCTCAAAGAAAAGGTGCACTAAAAATAAATATACAAATGTAGTTTGCTTTTTTGATTAGTTAATTTATTTCAGCCTCCAGTTTTAGATTATAATAACTTAAATATTTTTGAAGAGGTAAGTGTAATTGTACTTACATATCTCTGGGGTTTTTGGTTACCTTTGTGGGGAAAGGGCACACAGTAGAAAGGGTTGTTGTTCTGGAAATAAATCTTTCTTGACATTTTTTTGCTTTTCAGAAATGGTTTTACATCTTTACAGAAATTAAAGGAAATATTGCTAACTCAGTTGGACATTTAAAACTTTTTGTGGAATAATATGCTTAGAATTTATTATCATCTTCCTGATTCCTGTAATTATGTTTCATTTTAAACTTAGACTCTTCCACCATTATCCACAAATATACAATATGAAATAATAGTTTTCAACTCTGTATAAAAATGCTGTAAATTTGGAATTCAACTTTAATTATTTTGAGAATTATTTGGTTCTGGAAAAATAATCTCTTAGAGGACCATCACAATCAAATGTCCTTTCTCTGAGTGTGATAATGACTAACAACAAGAAAAACCTAAACACATGAATTGTTTAGTATGTGGTTTTACATCTCCAAGGGTGTCATCTCCTTGCACATAACCTTCATGCTAGCATTATGGCTTACATTCCCAAGTTACTTTGGAATTTACATAAATAAAAAGAAAGTAGAATGTATTATAGCTTATGCATGTAAAATATGTCCATAACTAGTTAAATACATGTTTTCATGTATACTGTAGCATATAAGAATAACATGTGATGTCACAGAACATATATATGATAGCAACTGGACTTATGCCCTTGAAATTTGTATGTTTTTGGTTACTGAAAACTTAATGATATTAATATAAAATAAAAAATATTTTAATAATAAATCCACTTTGTAAATATATCAAATTATTATTCTAAAAATGTCTGCATTAACATGTTCTATGGAATTGATTTGCTATGAATTTTAATATGAACAAATTGTCTTTGGACACATCATATTATTAACTCAGTGAATTGCATTATTTTTATATTAAGGAATAATATTTAAAAGGAAAAAAATATTGCCTTTTCCATTTAGGGAATATGAGAAACTGGGGGCTTTTGCTTACTTTCAAAATAATAAAGAACTTCAAATTCTCTATTTGTGACTGTGTTAAGAAATTTGTGTTAACTACAAGGTATCTCTAATCTTTAAATTCTCTATATTCCTCCTGTTTTTCATCCCTATGTTTCAATTCATAGTGACTACGGACACATTGCCATATTTGGAGACATCCAAAGTATTCATTTGTGTCTAAGTAGAAACCATTCTTTAGAAGAAACTTTTTGAAACTTGAAAATATGTTATATTTTCTCTCTCTCTCTATGTATATATAGATAAAATTGTGTCGTTGTTTTATATATATCATTATACACTACATAGCATATGTCATAGCACATATTGAATAAGAGTTCACCAATTTTCTTATGTATATATTGTTGAAACTTCATCTCTTAAAAGTGACTAAAAAAAAACCCCAAATAGCATATGTCATAGCACATATTGAATAAGAGTTCACCAATTTTCTTATGTATATATTGTTGAAACTTCATCTCTTAAAAGTGACTAAAAAAAACCCAAAATAAAACAGTTTAATATTGAAGAATATTTCCATTTGATTGTCTTTAATCAATCTTTAAATTTTTAAATAATCTTGTCAGTGGATTAGAATCAGTGGCTCCGGGGAAATACAGATTCATAATGGAGTTTACACATCTACAAATATCATTAAAATCCTGGTGTTTCGTTTTGTTTTCTTTTTAAAGATAAAAGATTTTGGTGACAAGTAATTACTAAAGCTCATCTCATTATGACGTATGATCATATAATGAAGAATAAATCTCATTTACAAGAGTTTCAAATATAAAAGTCTCTCTAACTCTTGGTCACAGATAGCTTATTTTTCCCTGTGTACACAGAAAGCATGTCATGTATGTGTGTGTGTATGTGCATGTGTGTTTAATGGGATGCTGTTTATCCCACTGTATCTTATCACTCTGTCTTTTTGGATAACAATCACAGGACCCAGATGCTAAGGGTAAGGGATATTTTCCCACAAGCAGCTTCTGGCTCCTTGGCAGACGTGGTAGGCAGTTGCGTTGGCAGCCATAGACCTGCCTCTGGCTGTCTTGTGTGCTTTTGCTGCTGAAGGGGAGCTTGGCCTGCCCTATCCTCCTGGATACTATTTCCCTTGACAGCCTTGGGTTTTGTGAGGCTTTATTCCGTACAAATTCCTTCTGCAATCTCTGGATGAACTCTCTAAGGCCAAAATTGGAGCCGTTCTTTACAGTTGTGTTTAATGCTCAGTTGAATTGCCATGTCAGGTACTCAGGAAAGCCAAAACCAGACCAGAACTTTTCTACTCCCTAGAAGTATGTTATTTTTATTTCTCTGTTTCTCCCTGTACAGTATGTATACACTTAGCTGCTAGATGTTGGCCAAGCGTTTTGTAGAAATACCATGTTTAGTAATTTTTGTTGTAATCGATGTGATTTTTCAAAGCATCTTTGTTCCCCCATAGTCACTGTCATGAACAATTTCTCAGACATTATCTCAGATTATAAATGGCAGTACATAAAATATTTGCTGTAAAACTCTGAGAAAAGGAACTTGTGATTTTAATAATTGACTGGGAGGCAATTCGAGGAAATAAAAGTTCTGTGCTTGTGAGACCGAAGCGGGGGTGCTGCCTCACTCCACACACGCTTGTGATCTGGGTGACATTTTAAAACAGATGCCCAAGTTGTACAAACAAAAGCGTGCAGCAGAAACAAAGCAGGTTTCAAAGACACCAACATGACTGTCTGCCCAATCATTTGTCAGACATTTTCACACATTTCCTCACAATGATACCATAAATATCATCCTCAATGCATATCAGAGATTCGGTTATTCCCTGGCTTACCTATGGCTGAACACAACCCCCAAATCAAAACAATACTTTGATGGAGCCATAGCCATATTGTACTTTCTTTGTACATTAAAATATTTTTTAAGTTTTCTAAAAGAAATATCAGGCATATTTTGCCCTAAAATGTCCATTCTAGTGAATGAAGTCTCCATTGAAATAAATTGCTTTCTGTTGTGGATTTTTATCCCATGGGGTTAAAAATCTCCAAGTTATCAATGTTATAGTTTACTGTTTAACAACTGAAATGGAAAATGTATTCAAGTTGTATATGGAATTTTAGTCATTTGAAGTGGTTTGTAACAATCCTTGTATACTTTATGGGAAATTTTGAATTTTCTGAAACAGACAGTAATCTTGTATATTTAAAACAAATATAATAGAGAAAGTAAATCTTCAAGGAGAAATGAGAATTACACCTTTTTGTCTAGCTGTATTAGGTTTTTCAATAATGCTTTTAGTAGAGAATCTTCTGTGATGTAAAGCTCATCCTTCTTGTGCAGTGCTCTGTGCTCCATGTGCTCAGTGGAGAAATGACCATATTTTAACGTGATTCCGAGCTTTATGATTTATGGAAGTATCCATGTGTTGCAAGTGCATTCCTGGGTATAGCAGCACAGAATTTCAAAGATTGTTGGACTTAGGCTACTGCAAATGTAAATAATAATCCTTATATTTGTGCTCCTTTCAATCTTGGTATTTCTTCAAAAATTACTCTAACCAAGCAAGAAACGAGGAATGTTGACTATTTTATCAAATGTTTTGACCTCTCACCTGGTTATAACGGGACATGCAGCACTTTTAGGAAGAGTTTGATGAAGGCTTGCTTCTTATTTTCTGGACTGTATAAAAGCTCAAAGGATTGTACCTACATATCTTTGTAAATGTAGACCATACATCTGTGTGGATTTTTCTTTCTCAGAATTAATATTTACACTATGGCTCACAAACAGAACCTAAGAAATAATTGTGAAGAAATTTCATTTACACTAGCAGAATCCCAAGTAACAGTCTCTAAAATAATAAAGCAAAATACAAACAAAAAGTATTTTTGATTCTCTGTCTACCAGTAGGTGTCACTATTGGGACTATAAGGTGGAAATCTCAATACAGAATTCTCTGGAAGTGCATGCCTGTCTTTGTAATGCAGGGGTGTGCTAACCCAAACAGGCTGTGAATTTACCTCCCCCCAAATGTGAAGCCCTTAGAAATATGAAGCTGCCCTCCAAAATCATGTTGGTCAACTCAACAACAGCAACAAAATGGAACTTTTGAAAGGCATTGTAGAATAAAAGTAAATAAGTAGTATCTTGATATGATCAGATTTCAAATAATATTTAATAGATAATGTAAATGTAAAAAATCAAGAAAGCTAGATCTTTGCATTTTAAAAATTTGCATTTATTTCCCAGTCCACATTTCAATAACAATTATAGTCATATTTTTTAAATAAAAAGGTAAAAGTTACCATATTCCCTGTGTAGAAACAGAATAAATATTCTTTTGTGGTGTGTGTGTGTGTGTGTGTATGTGTGTGTGTGGTTTTCCAAGACAGGATTTCTCTGTGTGACAACCTTGGCTGTCCTGGAACTCACTTTGTAGACTAGGCTGGCCTCGAACTCACAAAGATCCGCCTGCTTCTGTCTCTTGAGTGCTGGGATTAAAGGCATGCTCTACCTCACCTGGCTCAGAATAAATATTCTTATTCTAGAAAATGTTGAATAATTAAAAAATCTGGTTTAAGAGTCTGACTTTCTGCCTCCAAAAGGTATTTTAAAAGATGTGAAGCTAATTTTAATTTAATGTGCTACTGAGATATTTACATGTTAAATCACAGTTATTACATGTTACTACAGTATGGCAGAAACCATTTAAGATTTACCAAAAATAATTTCAAACCTATTTTATCTGATGATTTTCAGCCCTTTGTTAATGTAAAGAATATGTGTGTAGTTGTGAAAAAATATAATTTCCACATTTTTAATTTATTAAGAAATAAAGTTTCCTATTAAAATCATTTTAAAATCTACATTTTGTGACAGACTTACCTATGGAATAGTAGCTACAATAGCCTGTTATCTCATTGTTGAGTTAACTTTTAAATATCTCAGGATGCCCAAGCAGCTCAGACACCAGAGCTTTATAGACTTCTTTACTACGTGAGAAAAATCAGTCAGACATGAAAAATATGGGAATGGCATTATTTGGTATTTTATTTAGCATGTTCAGTGATGATCCAGCTTGTGTCAGACTTCTCCATAAAAGCAGAAAGCCACAGTCTTGCTTTTCCTGGGCAGTTCCATTAGGTCAGCTGCGCTGAGAGGAGCTCACCAGTAGAGGCCTCTCTAGATTTAACTTCTGATTAAGAACTCAGATGGTGCCTTCAGTTCACTGTCGTTAACACAACTACTTGAAAAGGCTCTTGTTGCATAGGAAAAAAGATCACTCTTTAATGCCCTTTTAAGTTCCATGATGTTGATTAATGTTGCCCTTTACATTAATGATGTTTCAAGTAAAAGAAAACAAATTTAAAATGGATAAATTCTATTGAGGATGCATTAATTAGACAGAGAGTTTGCCATATGCTGTGGCTGGAGGGCTTGCTGGCCTTTCTCTTGTAGTTACCTGTGTAAAATCCACCCTATCCTCTACATGAATGCCCAAGCTGAATAGCCATTTGAATGAAGGCTTTAGTTTGATTCGCCATACAAGGGGTACTGTGTCACTGTGTTTTCTTTCTAGGAGTCACTAAGTGATTTCTATATCTGTTGTCATGGTGATATGGCAAAGCAGGGGAAAATGGGGGCAACTTCAGGCTTTCTCCTCACCCTCGGCACTAAGATGTTGTTAGCAAGCCTATAAAACATTGGGCTTTCTCTGGGCCTTCTTTTTGTTCTCTGATTGTCAATAAAACTCATTTTAAGGGTAACAAGGACATCTAAATGTCATCTGTCACAGTGTTAGAGAGATTAAGTTTGTTTAGGGACTTGTGTGGGACAAAGGCCACTATTTGTTCCATGGATACAAAGCAGTGTTGGCTATCACCACTCTTGATTTAGAAGGCGGCCCAGAGATCATCAAGGAAATATCATCTCAGTTCCAGGTGACAGAGAGACCTCATTGACTTGATAGCACTACAATGAGAGAAAAATATTACTGTTTTGAATGAAAATCCCCAATTCCAATACCCTGTTCCAGAGGCCCAACCAAAAGTCTCCCCCTAGAGCAAAGGAAAGAAAACAGGGAGGGTCACAGACCTGTTTTGAAACGTGCCATACACATGCTGGCCCTGAATGAATGATAAAAGAGGGAAGCAAGGATTTGCAAGTACAGTCCTACAATAATGTGCATTCATTAATTCAGCATTTGCTTAGTAATGAGGCTAAATGGAACATACAGATTAATGAAGACATTGGTATTATTAAAATCAAATCCTGTGGTTCATATGCTTTTCTTAATAATGAACACTGTGGCTATTGGAGAGGAAGAACAGGATTTTTTCTATTAATTTGGCACACATCCCAGATCTCATTCAAGCAGAACCTATCCCTGCAAAATGCAGTCCATGGCCTTATAGATCTCAGTCCTTCTATTCAATGTGTGTTAATTTGAGAGAAAAATATTTTCCCTTCATAAAATGTCTTCAAATCATGAATCTTGGGCCTATGTAATAATTGAATAATATTAGAACTAAGAGAATTCTTCTAATATACAGTGTGATTGGGAGATCTCTAAAATGACAAGAATAGACTGGAGGGCTCACATCACATCTGCCTGCACTATGTAAATTGAGGCAGCTCTCTCGGGGTTTTTAGAGTCTCGTTACATCAGCACATCCCCAACACATTTTATAGGAAATATTTATGCTAGAGAAGACAACTGTGTTAAAACTTAGATGAACCGAGGTAAACCAGCTTATAATTTGCTAGGTCCTGATAATAAAAATTATCAGTATGAACAGAAACAGAATACTATGATATGCTTTTTTATTTCTTTCATTCACACTATTTATACAAGTACATCACAGGGACCACAGTACACATTTGGAAAGATAACAATAAACTCCCTAATGATTATGGTTCTATGGAGAAAGAGTAAGTAGAGATAGAGAATCGCATGAAAATGCATCAGTCTGGTGCAGAATATACAATAAAAATATGCTTAAGAAGGTAATGTTTGTTTATATGTGTATTTGTGTGTGTCTATGTATATACTTGAGTGCCCTTAATTCATCCTTTCTCGATTATTATTTGAGAAATATCATTTTAATCATAGTGAAAAACTTCTGACTATACAACAATCAACTCTTGGGCAAATCTTATTTTATTTGTAATTTTATTAGACAGCTAAGTTAAAGTTAAAGACTAACATCTACATCTGGAGCATGTAAAGCAAAAATTCTGCAAGTTACACTGCTCAGTTATAGATGACTATGATATTAAACATGTGTAAGCATTAGGAGGAGCTACAGCTGGACTCGTCAAAAAAGATTCCTGGAGCAAATTATCACCAACTCCGTATGATTCTTTTTAAATTAAAAAGACTTATTCCACACAAACTAATAAAAACAAATACAGTATTGAGATGCTGTTACAGTCATATTATGGGCCTAGATGACTTTTGTTTAGCATCTTAATAGCTCACTCAATTGTTATTCATTCAGCCACACACAGGACACCAGGGTGTTAGGAAGGACAATGCTCTTGGGGCATATTGAGTTCAATTTGTGTTTCCCTACTTATGCAGAACATGTGTTGGCATCAGCTATGGTTACCACAGGGGAATTGCAATATACCATGAAGTTTTATCACATTGTTCTTTGATAATATTTCCTTTTCAAAACACAATCCTTAGGACAGCTGAAGAGGAGGAGAAGAGGTTTGGTGCACTGCTAGCAAGCACAAGAGATGCATGCTTTCTTCTCAGTTGTAAGCACATTTATTGCAGTTTTTCAGAAAAAGAGCTGCATGAAGAAATAAAAAGCAAATTCATCACACAAAAATAAAAAAAAGATACTAACTTTTAAAGATAGGTCCTCAAAAAGTAACACTGTTATTCCTAACTGTAACTAACAAAAAGGTAGCAGAATAGATCATGAAGCATACTGAATGTGACACACACAATGTGTGTACATGCACACACTTGAGGTATTCTAGGTTGAGACTACTTTGTCTTCAAGAGGATATTTTGTTATGCTAGACTGTTCTAGCTTCAGAGTCAGGGTGACTCTAATGAGAAAAGCAGAAGGAAGTGGAAACTACTGAGTTTCTCCTGAGATAAAAGTCTTCCTCTAAATAGCTTCACAGTTTGGATAGTGATTCTTAATTTTTCTGGACTTTGTTCTTTAAGGCTTCTTTGCAGTCTAAACTTCAGTCGGCAAATTCATAATAAGGTTTCAAATTTAAAATGTATAGTGCCTTTTAAGTAATTTTTATAAAAAGAAGTAGAATTGATACTATTTAAAAGATATTGTTTAAAAGGAAAAAAAACCAGTTGAAATAAAACACATTCCCAAATATCCGTCAGACTTGCTCATTTTAATATAAATTAAGTCTTTGATTTTAAATAAAAACAAATAATTTGAAATTATACGTTAAAAGGAACTATCTCGTGAGAAGATGATGGGCTTTAACAGTGGTTTAATCACAATATTGATGATTTAAAAATGTTATTTAGGGTAATGTTTTAAAATTACAACTTTGAAAATGTCAATAAATCAATTTCCATTTAAAGATGTTTTTGTTTCTGTTTGGATTTTTTTTTTAAATTTCTAAATGTATTAGCTCTGTAACTTTTAGGTTAATGATATTCTAAACTAAAGTGCTCACTATGCAAAACAAAAGTTATGGTTAATCAAGAAGC
Source organism: Ondatra zibethicus (assembly GCA_004026605.1). Classification (NCBI taxonomy): domain Eukaryota; kingdom Metazoa; phylum Chordata; class Mammalia; order Rodentia; family Cricetidae; genus Ondatra; species Ondatra zibethicus. The sequence goes on along the minus strand of PVIU01005574.1, from coordinate 88,006 downwards.
GTTAAAACAATGAGAATTTGAAACCTGAATGAAAGTCACCCTCTTAAGTCATTTTGAGTTGAATTGTGGGAGTCCTTTGTCGCTCTGCCTAGGTTTATTCTCTCTGAAAAGCACACAGCCTAATGCTCATGAGGTTGTTGTATACTTTTCACATTGTGTTTGTAGCCTCTGAACACAACACTTGCTTACCCAGAGAAAAGAGAGGCGTTTATTAGCAGTCTTTTGTCATATTATAGCTGTCAGGATTACTCTAGTTCATCCAAAATAAAAATAAATGTTATAAAAATAGATACTTTTTCTTTCAACAGCAAAACTATACTTATAAAGATCTGGGTTTTATATATTATTTCAGATAGGATTTTTAATTAAATTTGATTACATAGAATATTTATAGTATTTGTCAGTTTAAGGCTTTCCTTAAGTTGTTGAGAAAATAAAAACTAAAAAAGCCTTCATTATAATAAAATGATTCCTTTATTAATGAAAGCAAAAAAACAAGTGAAAAGCAATGATGGTATTATAATTTGATTTTTAACTACAAAAATCATATACGGTTGGCAATACAGATAATACTGAGTAAGCAAACTATGTCTGTTTTATAATTAATTTTGCTTTTAATTATTGGTTATGTTCAGATGAAAAGATATAATGCTGTCTTTACTTGGAAAAATTTCTGGTAATACATTCAACTTAAGAATATAGTCAAGGCCACGTGTGGTGATAAAACAACTTCAATCCCAGCCCTGGGGAAGCAGAGTCAAGGAAATTGCTGTGAGAATATGCCAGTTTAGTGTACAAAGTAAGTCCCAGGACAGCTACATAAGATCAGTCCTTAAAAAACAAACAAATAAACAAACAAACCTGATTAATACAATAACTACATTTCTAATTTCAGAAAATACTCATGACTCACCTGTATATAAGTTTATATCTTCGAGTCATAATTAATCTCACATAGTGATAACATCATTGGAAGTTTGAATCCTCCAGAGATTACATCAATCACTTCCACGTCTTTGCTGGTATCAGAATGACTCACTGTTTCTTCTAATCCTCTTTCTCTTTCTGTTCTCACAGAGTCATTTATCTTACAACATTAAGTGTTCTTGCATTTTATCCTTATTTTCCCGAGGCATTCTCTCTCTTTTACTAAAATCTCAGTGTCTTCTCAGCTTCTACTTTTTAATTTCAATTTTAAAATAATATCTTGTATAATTTCACATTTTAGTCTTTCTCTTCATGTCAATATTTAATACTTTAAATGTGTAAAAATTTAAATGAGTAAAAAAGTATTTCAAATGTAAGTGATATTTTGCCTTCCTTTTCTATTTTTAATGCCAAAATTTATGTCATATTTTGGTTACCTCTCCATCAAAAGGCATTATTAAGTTTTAAAATCCTAAAAAGAAGTCTAAGCCCTTTCAGATTATTGTTTGATGTTAAACATCTGTTTTCTGTCTATCTATCTATCTATCTATCTATCTATCTATCTATCTATCTATCTACCTACCTACCTACCTGTGTCTATTGATATTTATATATCTATTAGATAGACACAGATATATACAAATAAATATTAATGGGAACATAAAACAAAGGATATAGATGAATTTACAATTTTGTATTACTTGAAATCTTAAAATACTAAGATTTGAAGTCAAAATATAAAAGGATTCTCAATTTTATCCCAGAGATATTTTAAGAATTCTTCATGTGTTATTATTGCTTCATCTGCTTTTTCTGTTTCATTGTAAAGATTATTGGAGTGATTATTGCCGAGTTCTAGCTTCTGAGTCAGTGTCCTGAAACCAAAATCTTAACTCCCGAATGAAAATTAACTTACAACGGTATAGGCATACTTCAATGAATATGTGACAATAAAGGTATTGCCCACAAAGTACTCATCAGAACCCGACCCTTAAGAAAGGCCTCTGTGAGACAAATAATCATGATGTTGTTCACTGTCTGCACAGTACTAAAGCATCACTAAAGAGATACTGGCTTAGCGTCAAGTAGATGGTCTTGGGACCAACACTTGTGAGATGATTCGGCACAGAACAATTCAATTAATTTTGTGAATTAAGTTTCTACTTCAATGAAACATTGTATTTCCTTAAGTGATGGATGAGATCTGGGTTATATCAGTGAATACTATTACTTCATTTGCTGCATTTTCTGTTTTTCAGGCTGTAAGTCCTTCCTCTATGACTATTTCTCACCTTGCACAGTTAAGAAGGGATGTCTCACATAATATAGCATTTCATATCATATTGCATTACTTCTCATATTATGTCTAGCATATTCAGTAATTATAAAAAAATCCTCAAAAGCATAGATACTAATGAAATATTGTTTAATAATTATGAGTTTGTTAACATTTTTAACTGTCTCAGAATAATTTAAGCTTGTATAAATTTGTTTTAAAAATAATCCCGTTTAGCTCCCTGACTTCTAATATTTCTGAAAATGTACAAAATGAAACACAAAGAGGAGCCAGATCTGGTGCAGTGCATTCGGGGAAAATGATGCCCCCCTCAAACTTCCTATGTTAATTATTTTTAAAGAAAATCTTTATAAGCAATAAAGTATTTGATAAGCTGCTTATCATTCATATACCCAAGTATCTTTTTTCAAATTGCTTTTAGCCTACTAAAGTCAGAAAAACAGTTTATCTTACCAGGACAGACAAACAAGATTAAATCTACCTTAAACATACATGGACCTGAAAGTCCTTCTGTGTCAGTGTAACTAGTCAAAATGGGTTTTTGCATCAATCACTATAGCTCAGTCCTGCCTCAATAACTGTAATGCTCTTTGATAAGCATCTGAGATATGAATGCTATAAGTAGTATGTTAAATCTGCTTTATAATGGTCTAATTTCTGTTCAGTTTTTAAACTTAAAGGTTTTTAGAAATTATTCCAATGGAAATATTTGGGTATTTTCTTATACAATACATATGCTTGTATAAGCTAGCAGAGTTCTTTTTTTTTTAAATTAAGCAAACCACGATGAGAAATTGGCACACTAGGAAATCACTGTGATCATAAGGAGTCCCTGAAAAATCAATTAAAGCAAAATTAAGTAAATTAAATGAGCAAAATTTCTGAAAATTCAGTTTTATTAAAGCTAAAGCACACTGCTCTATCTAAATGTACTTGTGAGCATTTCTCCTAAGTTACTAAATCTTTCAGTAGATTCAACAAATTTTATGTAGTATTTACTACATGCAAAATAATTGTTAGATGATTTCTGTGTTGTTATATTCTAAACCTTTCCCTGTTAATATTTTTATCTATTCTGTTTATAACTTCTACATTCCCAAGCTTTATAAGACTTTTCATTCATTTTTTATCCTTTTGATGATATGTTAACAACAAATATTTTACATTTCTTGCTCATTCCTTGCTTGCCACCTAGTCTTTTATTTTTTTAGTGAGATAGCTTTATATCATATATGAATGATACAGATTTTATTTGTTTCTAACTGAGACTGGATCTCATTCTGTAACTCTGATTGTCTTGGAAGGCCCTATGTAGCCAGGCTGGTCTTGAACTCACACGAATCTGCATGCCTCTGGTTCCTAAATATTAAGAAATGTACCGCCATCACAGATTATATCATTTATGAATTTAATCAGTAAGAGTCAATGTTATATCAGTTAATAGAAGGAATAGTAATGTAAATTGATTGAACTAAAATCTCATTTATAATTCTTAGGTATTAGGACTTGGTGAGATAGCTAACTTGGTAAAATGCTTGCTGTGTGAGCACAAAGTTGTATATACAATCCCCAGAACTAACATAAAGAATAAAAAGCAGATGGAGTTATATACTTCTGTAGTCCCAATACTGGGGGAAACAGAGAAAGATGGCTCCTTAGGTCTTGTGAAACAGATCCCAAAAATTAACTATCCCAAAAACTATCCCAAAAATTAAGATGGGGATACATTGAGGATACTGAACATCAATTTCTGGCCTTCATGAATAAATGCACGTGACACATGCATGCACACCTATTCCTGTGAAAAAACACCATGATCAAAAGCAACTTGGAGATAAGAGAGTGTATTTCATCTTATAACTCTCAGGTCACACACCATCAGTGATGGAAGTCAGAACAGGAACTCAAGGCAGGGACTTGGAGGCAGGAACTGCAGCAAAGGCCTTATAGCAAACCTACTTAAAGGCTTGCTCCCTGTGGCTTGCCCAGTTTGCTTCCTTATACCACCCAGGACCACCTGCTGAGGGGAGACAACACCCATAGTGGGCTGGACTGTCTGCCATAAATCATTAATCAAGAAAATGCAAAATGCACTGCTCAAGATGGTTCCAACTGGGTTAGCTGAAATGGTACACTTTTTTACAACGTTCTGGCCAGACCTCCAAATAAGAAGCTCAGAAAAAACCTACCAAATACTCAGAGACTATTTTCAATTATACCAGACATTAATCTTGCAACTTAACCATCATTTTACTTTCACAGGATCCCATAGAAAGAACATCGCCCCCATGACACCTGGAAGTTATTCTAGAAGATGACGTCCCCTCTCCCAAAAAAGTTTGTCCTCAGGGTTAGGGACATCATTTAGAGGTTGATTATAATTGGTATAGGGTTGAGGGTTAGGGAGGGGAAATTTTATAGACTCAGGGATCTCTTAAAAGGGGGGAAAATGGATGGGATAATAGATTAGTATGAGCTTACTCACACTAATAATAATAGTGAATAATAGAGTGAATACTTGTGGGTTATTATTTATAGGGAATTACATTGGTATAGATTCTTGTATATTGATACAAAGTTAAATTACATTGAATATTGTGTGCGTTCATGCTTCTACCTCTGCCTAAAACATTTTTTATATATTGATATATATTTATCATATTGCAATGTACATGTCTACCTCTGATCAAGATACTTATACATTGTTTACATTTTGAGGTCATTGTCCTCAAATATTGTATAATATTCTAATATGAAGTCTTAGTCTTTAAGTTATATAGGTATTGAGGATTATAGATCAATAGTCATCTATGTTTGTCATACTTATAGTTAGACTAATCAGGTTCTTTAGATACATAGAGATTATATTCTGCATAGGCAATCTTCAACCACTTCAGAGAGTTGTAGAACATGGCATTTAAATAACTTAGGGTTCTGTTGAAGTGAGACACAATTGCTCTTGGCAACACTGATCTATTTCTGAGAAAATGTTGAGCACCAAAGACACCACACTTGGAGCTTGTTTTCTTCTTGGCAAAACTGGCCTTTGGGCAAAGAAATGCCCATGCCTCAACCACTGACAAGATAACTGATATCTGGAAATGGATAAGCAGGGCTGTCAAATCTTGCCAAGACAGGATAAGATGGTTTTGAAAAATTTCCTACCTCTGAAAATGGTATGTCAGTTAATCTAGGCCTTAGCCAAGGTTGGTTGCTTCAACGTTGGAAATGAGATTTTGGGTGATTGCCCAGGTAACCAGTTGTCTCTGACATTTGTTGCACATTTTTGGAAGTTGCTTGATTGCACTTCCTGCTTACTCAAGTAATATTATTTTCCTTCTTGGATCTTTGATGGAGTTAAAGTCTCAATAGTTGTAGTTACTTTCCTCTCATGACTTGGACAAGTTATTTATTATACAAAACTTAAACTAGTTAGGGTAGGATAATTATTGAATATATTTGTTCTTATTGTGTATAATTTTGTGTTAGGCTTAGAACTCTCTTATTTAAACAAAAGGGGGAGATGCTGTAGGAAGTCTTACAGGAAGTGGTTAACTGCCCACTGGGGCATGGCCTCTTATATTATATATGCTGATGTAGACGATGCATCTGGCTTCTCTTTTCTGGCTTCTCTGTTCCAGTTACAGATTTCAGTTTCTGATCTTCGTTCAAGCAGAAGATTCTGATTTGTGAGTCTACCCCTAAATAAATAACCATATATTTCTTAATTCTGAGCCAGTGTGGGGTTTCTTTTAAGCATTCTTCTTCAAGGACTAACAGGTGAGTGATTGCCCACCTGGCAGGATGCCACATTATTAGGCCTTCCATACCAGGGGCAAAACCCTGGGCTCTTTTCCCACCAGCCTCAGCTTCTCTAGACAGCCAGCAGGCAAGTTTCCTGCAGGAAGCCTGCTCCAACACCCCCATTCCATCTATTAGACCCTGTAAACTACAAGTCCCACTCTGCCCCCCAAACCCTCCTATCCCCTGCAACCTCAGAGGAACTCTGAAACACAGGCTGCAGATTCACAGAGAGGATTAAAAGGTGAGTGACCACCCACCTGGTAGGACATCCCACTCTCTGGGCCTTTGATATTGGGGCAAAACCCTGAGACCCTCCCCCACTTGCCTCAGCTTCTCTAGCTAGCCAGAAGGCAAGCTTCCTACAGGTAGGCTGTTCCAATAGCCCCACCCCATTGATCAGACCCTGAAAGCTACAAGTCTCACTCTGCCACCAACACCTATCCCCCAACAACCTCAGAGGAACCCTGAAACACAGGCTGTGACTACATGGAGAGGACCAAGAGAGTGAACCAAGAGAGCAGACTAAGAGAGCAGGCCAGGAGAGTGGGCCAAGACAGAACTCAGTGGCTCCCTGAGACACAGACAGTGACAGTACAGAGCAGACCAAGAACAGTTCCCAAAGACATAGATAGCAACTGCAAGGATCAAACCAAGAGGCAAAAACACTGCCAGCACCAATTGGAGGAAGAGATGGATAGAAACCAATGCAAGAACTCATTCAACAACCTAAAAAGCAACATGGTAACAACAGAGCCCAGTGGTCGTACAATAGGAATACTTAAACATCCTAACCTAGAAGAAGCAGAAGAAAACTATTTTAAACATAACTTTATGAGGATGATGGAGACCTTTAAATAGAAAATGAAAAATTCCCTTAAAGAAATTGAGGAAAAGACAAACAAAAAATTGGAGAAAATCAATAAATCTCTCAAAGAAACCCAAGAAAACCAAGAAAAAACAACTAAACAGGTGAAGCAAAAAGTTCCAAACTTGAAATAGAGGTGTTGATGGAGGCCACTTGTTCATTACTAGCCACCCATATTCCCAAAATAATCACACAGAGATCTGTATTAATTGCAATACTATTTGGCCAATAGCTTAAGTGTATTTCTGGCTCTTATATCTTAACTCATTTCTATTAATCTGTGTATTGCCATGTGGCTATGGCTTACCAGCAAGGTTCTGGTACATCTGTCTCCTGCAGGCTACATGGCTTCTCCCTAACTCTGATTACTCTCTCCTCCTCTATCTGTTTGGAACTCCTACCTTGCCCTATTCAGCTAAGCCACTAGCTGAAACAGCTTTATTCATTAACCAATAAAGGCAACACATAGACAGAAGGACTTTCCACATCATTTCCCCTTTTCTGCTTAAATAGAAAGGAAGGTTTTAACTTTATATAACAATAATAATACTGCAAATAATATATTTTCTAAGTGATTATTTTGGGTCTGAGCATCCGGGAATGAATAAGCGGCCTTCCCCTAACAAATTGACATGCCAGCATGGTCGACTATATCCACGTAAAACCTGAGAAAGCTTAAAATGGAATTCTAGACAAAAAAGAACAGAATTAAGCATGACTTTTGGTAGCAGCATTTTTTCTCGGTGGGCTCTGTTTGCTAGAAACAACAGAGGCATGATTTTTTTTAAGAGACGGCTTCCTGACTCAGTGGTAGCAGCAAAAAATTGTGTGGTTTCTTTAAGAAGACTTCTTAGTTTGTGCTAGTTGACTGAACAATTCTGACTCTTTCAGAAGGTTCTGCTACAGAGCATTTAAATGGGGTTTGTGAGCAGAGTAATACAACTTGCTTAATGACAACACAATTCTGCTGCAACCTGACCCTGGATCTGGGGCAGAGTGAATGGCTCTCAGAGGCAGTGAACATGTCTCTGCCATGTTGGATTGGGTGGAGACAACAGGCAGTGCTGCCTAGCCATGCCCACTTAGCATTAAAAAAAGGCACTACTGGTCAGAAAATAATTACAGATACACAATAAAGTTAGATTCGAATTAAAAAAAGACCTCTAAATGGGTCACAGTGTCAGATAAATGTATGTAGGCTTGGTAGAGAGAAGAAAAAGAATATAGACAGTTACAAAAAGAAGTAAATTGTTTAAAAAAAAAAGGTAAGTCTTTAAAGAGACAGAGTGCAGACAGTCATAAATTAAAAGGAGTAAAGAAAAATAAGCCACATAAAGATGGAAAATACACAGAGTCTGTGCTAGGCTTCCTGAGCCTTCTTATTTCCCAGAGAAAGGTAAGTGTGCTATCTGCCCATTCCACAGCCCCAAATACAGGACAATCAGATGATATAGAGTCAAGTCAAGCAGGAACTCAGTTTACTACTGAGAGCATCAGCTTATATAGGTTCAGTGACATCCTGTGATGTGGGGGTACCTCCAGCCAATGAGAGGCAGCCAAACCCTCCGTCTGGCTGGTTTTGCTGTCTCATTCTCACTTAAACTCAAGCCAGGCTTTTCTCTGTCCCACAGGCCTCAAAATATAGGCCCTGAACTTGAGCCAGGTTTTTTTCTGTCCTATAGGCCTTGAATACAGGCCCTGAGAAAATTTTGGCCCAACAAGTCTGGGTTATGTATATTATTGTTTTCATTGAATGTTTTGATTGTGAAGGTGGTAAGTACAGAGAGACATTTTATTGTATGGGCTGCTAAGCTAAACCAACATATATATTTTAAAGGTATCTTGACTTAAAAATTTGGGTCTAAGGATTTGTTGCTTTAGAAAAGAGGTTCTTCTTTTGTTTCAACAGAGGGTGAGAACCTGTGGATTCCTTCTAGAATGTGGTTTGATGGACCAAGATCTCCCACAAGGTTACCATGAACACCCCAAAATTACTTTGCTCAATGAAAAGCAGGAAGGAGTTTGGAGAGAACTATGCCCCAATTCCCAAATATTGTTTATATTTATAAATGTTTGTTTACATTTAAAGGGGGATATGATATAGATATGAATATTTTGCATTGGTATGGATCTTGGTATAGTCATAAAAATTTTAGGTCAATTTTGTTATAATATTTCTGATCTTGATTAAGGTATTACGTTTGTGCAGCTCATTTAAAAATGCAATGTATAATTCAGAAATATAGGTTAATAGATAATCATCTATAATAGTCAAACTTGTAGTCATGTTAATTAGGTTTCCTAGATAAATAGAGATATATTTCAGTTAGATAGGTATTCTTCAATCTTTCAAAGACTGTACAATATGGCATTTAAAATGTTTTAAGAACTTAGACTTTTCATGACAATGAGACTCATATGCTCCTGGCAGCACCAGTCTACTTCAAGAGGATGATGGGCACTGAAGAGGCTCTTTATGGCATTAGTTAGTCATTTGGGTGAGAAACTGCTCTTTCCTGGACTGCTTGATGTTATGCAGTATGAACTTGACCTGCAGGACCTACAGAGAAAGGACTTTTGAACTTGCCTAAAGGTGAGACATACCTTTGGGGTTCCTGCTTCAAGAGTCTGCCAGACATTATGTAGGACACAGAAGAAAGTGACTGACAAACTCCCAATATAGGCTGAACTATCTTTGAAATTTCTTGCTTCATGAGAAATTTTTCCAGATACTATGGGTCTGTAGGCTGAAGATGGGTGCCCCAATGTTACAAAAGAACTTTGGGTGACTGTTCAGGCAACAAGAAGTCTCTGTCAATTCTAGAGTTTTAAAAGTTGCTTACAATGCATTTCTTGTTTACTTAGGCAATATTATATCCTTCTGGAGTTCTTGATGGAGTTGAAGAATAGACAGTTATAGTTTTCCTTAGTTATGATGAAAGATAAAGTAGATATAAATATTGTAACTATGATTCTTGCTTTATAGCTGTTTTATTGTTCATAATCTTGCTATCTTAAAGCTAAAACCTTCCTTTTTATTTAGACAGAAAAGGGGAGGTGATGTGGGATTCCCCTCTGTATGCTATGAATATGTTTTATTGCCATTGGTTAATAAAGAAGTTACTTTCAGCCAATAGCTTAACAAAATATAGTCAGGCTGGAAAAGACATATAGAGAGAATAGGCAGAGTTAGTGAGAAGCCATTTAGCCTCCTGCAGGAAACAGACATGCCAGAACCTTGCCAGTAAGCCATAGCCATGTAGCAATAAACAGATTAATAGAAATGGGTTAATTTAAGATGTAAGAGCTAGCCAATAAGAAGCTAGAACTAATAGGCCAAACAGTGATTTAATTAATACAGTTTCTGTGTGATTGTTTTTGGAGTCTAAGCAGCTAGGAACAAACAAGTAGACTTCCACCAACATAGAGACAATAAAGAAAACACAAACTGAGGGAATTATGGATCTGGAAAATTTGGGTAAAGGAATGGGAACTACAGAGGCAAGCATAAGCAACAGAATACAAGAGATGGAAGAGAAAATCTCAGGTATTGAAGATTCTATAGAAAAAATAAATTCATCAGTCAAAGAAAACATTAAATCCAGAAAATTCTTAACACAAAACATCCAGAAAATCTTGAACACCATGAAAAGACCAAATTTGAGAATACTAGTGATAGAAGAAAGAGAAGAGCTCAAGCTTAAAGGCACAAAAAATATTTTTAACAAGATCATAGATGAGAACTTTCCCAACCTAAAGATGGGTATCCCTATGAGGTACAAGAAGTTTACAGAACACCAAATAGATTGGACCAAAAAAGGCCCGTCACCATATAATAATCAAAATGCAAAACATACAGATTAAAGAAAGAATATTAAGAGCTGAAAAGGAAAAATTCCAAGCAACACATAAAGGCAGACATATCATAATTACACCTGACTTCTCAATGGAAGCCATGAAAGCCAGAAGGTCCTGAACAGATGTGCTGCAGACATTAAGAGACCATGAATGCAAGCTCAGACTACTATACCTAGCAAAGATTTCAATCACCATTGATGGAGAAAACAAGATATCCCATGTCAAAACCAGATATAAACAATACCTATTCACAAATCCAGCCCTACAGAAGGTACTAGAAGGAAAACTGCAACCTAAAGAAGCTAACTGCACCTACAAAACCACAGTCAATAGATAAACTCACACAACAAACCCTAAAGAAAGGAAACAGAAAACACTACCACCAAAAAATAACAGGTATTAACAGTCACTGGTCATTAGTATCTCTTAATATCAATGGAATCAATTCACTTTTAAAAAGACACAGACTAAGAGAATGGATAAGAAAGCAGGATCCATTCTTTTGCTGTATACAAGAAACATACCTCAAACTCAAAGACAGACATTACCTCAGAGTAAAGGATTGGGAAAAATTTTCCAATTGAATGGACCTAAGAAACAAGCTGGCATTGATATCCTAATATCTAACAAAATAGTTTTCAAAATAAAATAAATTAAAAGAGATGGAGAAAGACACTTTATACTCATAACAGGAACAATCCATCAAGATGAAGTCTCAATCCTGAACATCTATGCCACAAATACAAGAGCACCCACATACATAAAAGAAACATTATTAAAGCTTAAATTGCATATCAAACCCCACACACTAATAGTAGGAGATTTCAACATCCCACTCTCTACAATTGACAGGTCAACCAGCAAAAATTTAACAGAGAAATAAGATAACTAACAAATGTCATGACTCAAATGGACTTAACAGATATCTACAGAACATTCCACCCAAACACAAAAGAATATAGATTCTTCTCAATACCTCATGGAACCTTCTCTAAAATTGAGCACATACTTGGTAACAAAGCAAACCTGAACATATATGGAAAAAATAGCAATAACACCCTGTATTTTATTGAATCACCATGGTTAAGTTAGAATTTAATAACAACACTAATTTCAGAAGGCCTACAAACTCATGGAAATTGAACAGTGTTAAATTAAACCACCTCTGGGTCAAGGAAGAAATAAAGAAAGAAATAAAGTCTTTCTAGAATTTAACAAAAATGAAGGCACAATGTACCTACACTCATGGGACACTATGAAAGCAGTGCTAAGAGGAAAGTTCATAGCACTAAGTGCCTATAAAAAAGTGGAGAAAGCTCAGACTAGTGACTTAACAGCACACCTGAAAGCTCTGGAACAAAAAGAAGCAGACTCACCCAGGAGGAGTAGATGACAAGAAATAATCAAATTGAGGACTGAAATCAATAAAGTAGAAACAAAGAAAATAATACAAAGAATCAATGAAATAAAGAGGTTTTTTTTGAGAAAATAAACAAGATAGACAAACCCTTATCCAAACTAATCAATAGGTAGAGAGAGCACACACAAATTAACAAAATTAGAAATGAAAAGTAGGACATAACAACAGACACTGAGGAAATCCAGAGAATCATTAGGTTTTACAAAAAAAACTTGTACTCCACAAAAATGGAAAATGTAAAAGAAATGGGCAAGTTTTGGATAGGTATCACATACCAAAATCAAGACCAGGTGAACAATTTAAATAGACCTATAACCTGCAAGGAAATAGAAGCAGTCATCAAAAGCCTCCCAAGCAAAAAAGCCCAGGGTCCATGCGGTGGTGGCACACGCCTTTAATCCCAGCACTTGGGAGGCAGAGGTAGGTGGATCTCTGTGAGTTCGAGGCCAGCCTGAGCAACAAGAGCTAATTCCAGCACAGCCTCTAAAAAAGCTACAGAGAAACCCTGTCTTGAAAAACCAAACAGAAAAAAAAAAAAGAAGCCCAGGGTAGATGGTTTCAGTGCAGAATTCTACCAGAACTTCAAAGAAGAGCTAATACTTATACTCTTCAAATTGTTCCACATAGTATAAACAGAAGGAACATTGATAAACTTTTGATGAGACTCCAGTTACCCTGATACTGAAACCATACAAAGACTCAACCAAGAAAGAGAATTACAGACCAAACTCACTCATGAAGATGGATGCAAAAATACTCAATAAAATACTGGCAAACCAAATCTAAGACACATCAAAAAATAATCCACCATGATCAAGTCAGTAGGCTTCATCCCAGAGATTCAGGGATTATTCAACATATGAAAATCCATCAATATAATCCACCATATAAATAAACTGAAAGAAAGAAAACATATGACCATCTCATTAGATGCTGAAAATGCCTTCAAAAAATCCAACACCCTTTCATGATAAAGGTCTTGGAGAGATCAGGAATAAAAGTAACATATCTAAATATAATAAAAGCAATATACAGCAAGCTGACAGCCACCATCAAATTGAGTGGAGAAAAATTAAGAGATCCCACTAAAATCAGGAACAAGACAAGGCTGTCCACTCTCTCCATATCTAGTCAACAGAGTTCTTGAAGTTCTGACTAGAGCAACAAGACAACAAATGGAGATCAAGGAGATTCCAATTGGAAAGGAAGAATTTAAAAGTTTGCTATTTGCAGATGATGATATGATAGCATACATAAGTATCCCCAAAAACTCTACCAGGAAACTCTTACAGGTGATAAACACCTTCAGTAATGTGGCAGGGCTACTTCAGTAATCAGTAGCCCTTCTATACACAAATGATAAAGAAGATAAGAAAGAAATAAAAGAAACATTACCCTTCACAATAGCCACAGATAACATAAAATATCTTGGGGGTAACTCTAACCACAGAAGTAAAAGACCAGTTTGACAAGAAATTTAAATCTTTGAAGAAAGAAATTGAAGAAGATACCAGAAAATGGAAAGATCTCTCATGCTCTTGGATAGGTAGGATCAACATAATAAAAATGGCAATCCTACCAAAAGCAATCTATAGATTTAATGCAGTCCCCATCACAACACAATTCTTCACATATCTTGAAAGAACAATAATCAACTTCATATGGAAAAATTAAAAACCCAAGATAGCCAAAACAATCCTGTACAATAAATGAACTTCTGGAGGCATCACCATCCCTGACATAAAGCTCTATTATAGAGCTACAGTAATAAAAACAGCTTGGTATTGGCATAAAAATAGACAGGTTGAGCAATGAAATCAAATTGAAGACCTGGATATTAATTCATACACCTATGAACACCTGAGTTTTGACAAAGAATCTAAAATTATACAATCAATAAAAGAAAACATCTTCAACAAATGGTGCTGGCATAACTGGATGTCAACATGTTGAAGAATGCAAATAGATCCATATCTTACCCCATGCACAAAACTCCAGTCTAAATGGATTAAAGACCTCAATATAAATCTGACCACACTGAACCTGATAGAAGAGAAAGTGGTAAGTAGCATTCAGTGCATGGGCACAGTAGACCACTTCCCAAATTTAACACCAGTAGCACAGACCCTGAGTGCAACCATAAATAAATGGAACCTCCTGAAGCTGAAAAAAATCTGTAAAGCAAAGGACATAGTCAATAAGACTAAAAGACAACCTACTGAATGGGAAAAGATCTTCACCAACCCCACATCAGACAGGAGAATGATCTCCAAAATATACAAAGAACTCAAGAAATTAGACATCAAAATTCCAAATTATCCCATTAAAAATGGAGTACAGAACTAAACAGAGAATTCTCAACAGAAGAATCTCAAATGGCTGTAAGACACTTAGGGAAATGTTCAACATCTTTAGTCATTAGGAAAATGCAAATCAAAATGACTCTGAGATACCACCTTATACCAGTCAGAAGGCTAAGATCAAAAACACCAATGATAGTTTATACTGGAGAGGATGTGGAGTAAGGGGATCACTCCTTCAATGCTGGTGGGAATGCAAACTTATACAACCACTGTGGAAATCAGTATGGCAGTTTCTTAGAAAATTGGGAATCAACCTACCTTAGGACCCAACGATACCACTCTTGGACATATAAACAAGGGATGCTCAATCATACTACAAGAACATTTGTTCAACTATGTTCATAGCAACATTATTTGTAATTGCCAGAACCTGGAAATAATGTAGATGCCCCTCAACAGAAGAATAGATAAAGCAAATGTGGTACATTTACATAACAGTACTACTCAGTGGTTAAAAAAAATAACATCTTGAAATTTGCATGCAAATGGATGGAACTAGAAAAAAAATCATCCTGAGTGAGGTAACCCACACCCAGAAAGATGAATATGGTATGTACTCACTCATAAGTAAATACTAGCTGTAAAGCAATGGATAACGAGCCTATAGCCTGTGAACCTAGATAAGCTAAGTAACAAGGTGAACCCTAAAAAAAACATACATAGATCCATCCAGAAAGGGGAAATAGACAAGATTGCCTGACAAAATTGGGAGCACTGGGGTAGGAGGAGAAGGGAGGCGAGAAGGAGGAGAGAAGCAGAGAGGGGACTAGAGCTTGAGGGAATGGGATAGTCAAGATGGAGGAAGGACAAAGATGAGAGCAAGGAAAGAGATATTTTGATTGAGGGAGCCATTATGGGTCTAGCAAGAAACCTGACACCAGAGAAATTCCCAGGAACCACAGGGATGACCCCAACCAAGACCCTAAGCAACAGAGGAGAGGGTACCTGAACTGGCCTTCTCCTGTAGTCAGATTAATGAATACCTTAAATTTCACCATAGAACCTTCATCCAGCAACTGATGGAAATAAAGGCAGAGACCCACAGCAGAGCACTGGGCTGAGTTCCCAACGTTCATTTGAAGAGTGAAAGGTGTGAGAATATGAGCAAAGAGGTCAAGACCATGATGGAGATACCCACTGAAACTGTAATTTTAAATTATACATTACATTTTTAAATCAACTGTATAAACATAATGCCTTAAACAATAGTAGATATATACATATAACAAATTGACCTTAAATTTGTATCAATAAACCAAAATCCATACCAATGTACTCATTTCTATATCATATATGCCTCCTTTTTTAAAGAGCGAGATTGATTGTGACCATTTAACCATTTATAACCAAACCTTTTAAAATGACAATAAACATTTATAAATAATCATTTTGGAAATTAGGCATAGTTTTCTCCAAACTGCTTCATGTTGCTTATTGGGAGAAATACTTTAAGGGTTCATGGAGACCTTTTCGGGGGTTATGTTTCATTAAAACACATTAGTCTGGAAGGAATCTACAAGTTTCCATCCTTTGTGGAAAAAAAAAACCAGGACCTCTTTTCCAAAGTAACACATCCTTAGACTCAAATTTTGAAGTCGAGATACCTTTATGTTGGTTTAACTTATCAGCCTCCACATTCAAATGTCTCTTTGCAGTTAGCTCATTAACTGTCAAAAATTCAATAAAGCAATAATATACATAATTCAGACTTTCTGTGTATTTTCTATCTTTATGTGGCTTTTTATATTACTTTTCTTCTTTCTTTCAAGACTTGGTTTGTTATCAAAACTATTTCTTTTTATTACTACCTATACCCATTTTCTTTTTTTTCTCAAGTCTATGTACATTTTTAAAGCAAGTTATGACCCATTCACAGGTTTATTTCTGTCAAAATCTATCTTTATTGTGTACGTGTAATCTGTTTTTGATCATAGTTGTAAACTGTTAACTTGCAGCATGCTACCCACAAACCCCATTCAAATGCTCTGTAACAGGACCTCTCAAAAGATCCAGAGCCATTTGTGTCACTGGTAGGAACCAGGAAGCTGCCTTTTAAAGGAGCCACACAAATTTTGCTGCAAAGGTTGAGTCAGGAAGCTTTCTCTTAAAAATCTGTGCCTTTGCTCACTATCAGCAAACAGAGCCTATCTGAAAATATGCAGCTACTAAGAAGCTGCAATTGACTCTTGTTTTTGTGGGTCTAGAAGGTCCACTCTTTTTTCTGAAGCTTTCTCAGGCTTTATGTAGAAATTCTAGCCAAACATTAGGGCATCATTATGTAATTGGAGAGTGTGTTTTGCTTCCCAGCCACCCAGACCTGATTAATCACACAGAAACTATGGTTAATGTGTATTCCTAGCTAGTTCTTCTATCTTAAATTAATCCATTTCTATTAATCTGTGTATTGCCATGAGGCTGTGGAATATTGGTAAGATTCTGGAGTTTTTCTCCTTTGGCAGCTACATGGCATCACTTTGACTCTGCTTTCTTTCCTCCTCTACCTCTGCTTGGATTTTCTGCCTGCTATATTTTGCCTTGCCATAGGCCAAAGCAGCTTCTTTTTTAAACAACAGTAATAAACATATTCACAGCATACAGCAACCCACATAAGGAATTAGAGAACTACACAGATGGTATGAGGTTAAGAGTATAAGCACTGTTCATGCAATGAGTTTAGATTCCAGCACCAATGGTGGGTGACTTGTCACTGCCTGTTGTAACTCCTAGTTTAGGAAGCTCTAATGCCTCAGACCGCCACAGCCACCTCAAGTCCATACACCTCCACATAGACACATAGTCATATACTTAGTTTTTAAAAGTAAAAATACTAAATAAAATTTTACTTGAATAAAAACAATTTATTGTTACAGAAGGAAGGGGCCCCTTGATTGTCCTGGCCACCTGGCTAGCTTAGAGCCTAAATAACGACACAGAAACTGTATTAATTAAATCACTGCTTGGCCTATTAGCTCTAGTTTCTTATTGGCTAATTCTTACATATTAATTTAACCTATTTTTATCAATCTGTGTATCACCATGAGGTCGTGGCCTACTGGAGATTCTAATCAGCATCTATCTCAGGCAGAGGATCCATTGCTTCTCTGACTCTACCCTTCTTCCTCCAAGCATTCAGTTCTATTTTCTCCACCTACCTAATAAAGCAGTTTCTTTATTCATTAACCAATGAAAGCAACACATGAACAGAAGAACCTCCTATACCAATTTATTATATTACTTATGGCTTATAGATAAACATATATTACTATGTATATCTGATTTATATTTGGAAAAGAAGTTGAGTCAATGACTTTTTCCTTGCAAAATTCAGAATACAGAGTTTAGATTCTAGATGAATGATAATAGTCTACATGTTTGAGGAAACTGTCATTATTACACTCAATAAAGATGACTAGATTTTCTTACTCATGTAAATGCAGTAATGCCTAATCATATGTGAAAGAAAATACCCATTTCTGTAATTTCACATTCAAAGTTCCATCTGCTTAACAGCAAATGTTACTTTGTTGTCTTTTTACTTAGATGAAATAATCTTTGGAAATTCTCATGGTATTCAGTTACCTTGTTTGTACTCTTAGTATTAAATCAACACTCTCTGTAAAGATAACTCTTTATTTGCAAGTTTTATTATGATAGACCACAGTGTCTAGAGTGAGAGAATATGTAAATAAATTAGGTTTCTTAAAAAAATTGCAGTCACCTTTAGACATGTCCACTGACAATAAAACTTGTTTTGAACTACATTTCTGTTTCAAAATAAATGCAACTTACTGAGAATTACAGTATTTAAAGTGGTTGGGGAGCAAGGAAACAAAACAAAGTCTAGTGAAGTAATAAACTATAGAAGACTTAAAATGTAGAGTCATTCTTTTCTAATTCTTTTTGACTTTAAGTGGCAAAATGGAAACAGACTTCTTAATAATTTTACAGAATTCTCAAAATACATAATTATTGCTTATCATTAAAGAAAGAATATGTACAATGAAATAACATTGCCCATGTGTGGAAGCATTCAGAATCCCAGACAGAAGACAACTGATAGATCTATTTCTCTTAGAAGAATCATTGTTGCCAAATGTAAAACAAGGTTCTTCATGGCAGTATCACCTTGAATTCAATATTTTGTTTACAGTTTTTAACTTTTTTTTAAAAAAACACAGCAAACTATTTCAAACTTAGTGTTTGCTAAATTTCAGGAAAGATTAGCTAGCTTTGTGGTTTTGTAGGACTCCTAACAGTGGGAAAGGGGGCATCTCTGACTCTTTTGTCTGCTCTTGGAACCCTTTTCTTCCTACTGGGTTGCCTTGCCCAGTCCTAATATGAGGGTTTGTGGCTAGTCTGATTGCATCTTGTTATGTCCTGTTTGGTTGATATCCCTGGGAGGTCTGCTCTTTTCTGAGCAAAATGGAGGAGGAGGAATGGATCTGCAGAGGAGGGGAGGTAGGAGGCACTAGAAGGAATGGAAGAAGGGGAAACTGTGGCTAGGATGTACTGTATGAGAGAAGAAAAAATGAAGAAATGAAAACTCTAAATAGACATCCCCATCAGGATTATGAGAGTTTTAAAGCAGTGATGGATCACAATATTGAAAATCTCTAGGACTGAAATGATAGCTCAGTTGGCAAAGCTTTTGCTGCCGAGCCTGTTTGCTGTGCATTAGTAGAGCCTGTGACGGGAAGATGGAGACAGGAGGATCCCGGGTTTTACCAGCCAGTCAGCTTGCTTACACAGTGCATTTCAGCTAGAGATCCCGTGTCAGAGAAAAGGGGAGGAAGAAGGTGGATAGCTAGCTCTTTAGGAACAGTAACCAAAGTTTCCTCTGGCCTCCACAGGCACCACCACATACATGCACAGCTTCCAAACACACATGTGAATACAGATCACAAACACTCATATACATGCACTGAAAAAGTCCTAATTTTTATCTTTCATTTTTTATGTAAATGTGAAATTTTATTACCCTCTCCTAATTTTTCCTCTTCTGTTTTCTTAACATGAAATTAGCATTTATTGTCAGACTTAGAAACTTAAGTGTAGAGATTTGATGAATATGAATTTAATATGGTAGTATCAGTATGTACAAAATATACCTCTATGACATTTTATATTTTCTCCTTTACTGGAAGGACATGGTTTTTTTCATGTTTTTTGGTGTAGGACTATTTGTGTTGCTTTCGTTGGTGAATAAAGAAAACTGCCTTGGCCTTTTGATAGGGCAGAAATCAGGTAGGTGGAGTAGAGAGAAGGGAATGCTGGGAAGAAGGTAGTGTGGCAGACGCCATGGTTTTCCTGCCCTAGACAGACTCTGGTTAGACTCATGCCGGTAAGCCACAGTCAAGTGGCGATACACATTAATGGAGATGGGTTAGAATAATATGTGAGAGTTAGCCAATAAGGGGCTGGAGATAATGGGCCAGGCAGTATTTCAATGGATACAGTTTCGGTGTAATTATTTTGGGTATAAGCTAGCCAGGCACCGGGAGCTGGGCAGCAGGACACAGCCAAGGGTGGCTGGGACGACAAGCAGCCCGGACCGCTTACTATAGTTTTTGATGATGCTTGATTTTCAGGCATTGTTATTCATACAATAATAATTTTTCTTTGTATAGACCCTTGATACAATAGACACATTCTGAAATAAGGAAACAATAACACAGTCACTTTTGTATGTTTGTATTTGTGCTTTGTATATTAGAAAACTATATTATTATCCATAAAAAACATGTAGCTATTTTAATGATAGAACAGTCTGGTATGCCCTTAGAGTCTATCATTAATTATATTGAAGATTGAAAGCTGATACTTAGAAATTGGTGGTTAGAGATTATTTATGGAATAATTTGCATTTTGACTTCAGAACCAAAGTGTAAGTTATGATGTTGCTGCCTTTAATTTTATTTTACATTTAGCTTGTGTGTGTGTGTGTGTAAATGAGTATATGAATATGTGTGAGTGTGTGTATGTGATTTACTGTGTGTGGATGAGTGTGAGAATGTGTATGTATGTGAGTGTGAGCATGGTTGAGTGCATGAGTGTGTGTGTGAGTGGTTTGAGTATGTGTAAATGTGAGTGTGTGTGTGAGTATGTATATGAGTGTCTTTATGTGTGCAAGTGTGAGGATGTCTCTGAGTGAGTATGTATGTATGTGTGAGTGAGTGTGTTTGTGTGTGCACATGTGGAAATAAGAGGACAGCTTCCTGAATTTGATCTCTCCTACTCTTACCATATTGATTCTGGGGATTTAACTTAGGTTATCAGGCTTGGTGGGTGCCATATTTCATCTTGCCGGTTGGATTTCATTGTGTTTTAAACTTCATGAACACCAAGGTTAGCTGTGTCCTCATAAAAAAGCTGAATTTTATTTTACAGTATACACAGATATCAGAAGATTACCAAATCACAATATTAAGTTATTTTTAAATTTTATTTCTTGGAAATTATTTTATAATTTAGTGCTGAAATAAAGTACTATCATCCAAGTGTGGTCATATACCCCTTTTTTTTTTTGCCTTTAGTGTGCAACTTTGAAATTTTCTACTGGATATAAGAGCAAGAAAAACACATAATTAGAAGCATTAATAACCTCAATTTGAATCCTCTTTCTATCATTTATTAACTTTATATCCTTGTAAAAATGATTAAGCAGTTTCAATTTCCTGAACTTAAACAAGGGAAGCATAGTAAAATTTACTGAAAAGAAGATTTTGAAGATTAAGTGAGAAGTCAATAGATGGAATAGCTAGCATAATTTTATTATGTTCAAGAGTCAGGGTGGAACATTTTTGTGACTTTATCATTGATTTTCAAGTCTTTCAAAGCAGCCACCAGTTGTCACTCCTCCTGGGAGTAGCTAAAGTTCTTCTGCTTTCCATATCTTCTTGAGCCTTTTCTCTACAACCATAGATTTTTCAATCATAAAACAACCACATAATATACCAAGTTTTGTAAGTGTGCTTGGAGTTAGGCACACAGGACCCAGTGGAAAGAAACAGTTGTGTATATATCTATAGCTATACCTATTCTTATACCTATACAACCTATCATCTATCTATCTATCTATCTATCTATCTATCTATCTATCTATCTATCTATCTATCTATCTATCTATCCTATCTGTCTGTCTATCTATCTACCTCTATTATTTAAAACAAATTAAATTTAAATATATTTTGATCATATTCTTCTCCTCCCCCAAGTCCTTCCAGGTTCTCATCCCTCCCTACCCAATTAACTTTAAGTTCTTTCTCAAAAAAATAAGCCAAAACCAAATGCAACAACCTTCCCAACCAAGAAAACAAAATAAAACCATGCCACAAAAGACATAAAACAAAACACCAAACCTTAACCAAATAAGAGCACAGAAAAAATACTGTGGAGTCAATTATATGTTGGTCAACTACACCTGAATATGAAGCCTGCCCTGTAGTAGTCGATATACCCAGTGTCACTCTATTGGAGAAAATGAGTGCTCGTTCTACCAGGAGCTGTAAAGAATGACAGCGGAAGAGTCAAGATTTCAGTTGTAGGAGTTAATAGGTAAGACATGACTGTGTGAGATAGAAAACTAACTTATTAGTAAGCACTTAAAAAGTAAAAAGAAATTAACTTTAATGTATATATGTTTTTAATTATGTTGTTTACTAACTGTGATGCAGTTATTTGATAAAAACAAGATACAGGCAAACCTTTGCTTTTTTTCTTTAAAACTAGACGTCAATTTAAAATGCAAGCCCAGAGAAGCCAAATAGCAAGGTGAACCCAAAGAAAAACATACATAGATTCTCCTGGAAATTGGAAGCAAACAAGATCGCCAGGCAAAAGTTGGAAGCACGGGGGCGGGGATAGAGGTGGGGATAGGGGGTAGGGGAAGGGGAGAGGGGGAAGGAGAAGGGAGAAGGAAAGGACTGGGGAGAGCTTAGGGGAGTGGGAGAGTGGAGATGGAGGAAAGGTGGATATTAGAGAATGGAATAAGATATCTACATTAAGGGAGTCATTTTAGCATTGGCAAGATACTTGGCTCTAGAGGGGATCCCAGGTGTCCAGGAGGATGTCCCCAGCTAGGTACTTGGGCAGCAGAGGAGAGGGTGCCTGAACTAGCCTTGTCCCATAGTCACATTGATGAATATCTTGATCACATCCATAGAAATTTCGTCCGATGGATGGAGATAGAGACAGAGACCCACATTCACATCAGAGCAATGGACTGAGCTCCCAAGGTCCAATCGAAGAGCAGAAGGTGGGAGAAGATGAGCAAAGAAGTTAGGACCGTGAGGGCCTGGTCCACCCACTGACACAGTATGCCTGAAGTAATAGGAGCTCACCAAATCCAGCTGGACTGGGACTGAATGAGCATATGATCAAACCGGACTCTCTGAATGTGGCTGCCAATGGGGGCAGACTGAGAAGCCATCAACAATGACACTAGGACCTATCTCCTCTGCATGTATTATCTTTTTGGGAACCTAGTCTATTTGGATGCACACCTTCCTAGGCCGGGATGGAGGGGGGGGGGCTTGGTCTTCCCACAGGGCAGGGCACCATGCCCTCTTTTAAGGAAGCAGGAGGAAAGAGGAGTGGTGATGGGGGAACGGGAGAGGACTGGGAGAAGGGGAGGAAATGTAAATTTTTTTTGAATGGAAAAAAATAAAAGAATATGGAAAAAATAAAATGTATATTAGTATTTATTCATTGGATATTTGTTTGTCTTCCTTATTGTGTCTTTGTTTTGTTTTTCAGTGATAGTTTTCAAGCCCAGAGCTTATATGTGCTATGTAAGGGATGTGTTTCTGGGCAATATAAGTATATGTGAAAACAGAATTCTCCATAGTTAAAAAAAAAACCCTTTTCTTATTGTTTCTTAATTTTGTATTTTCAATGATGTGATAATGTTACCATGTGTAGTTTGCTATAACTAATTTTTTTAGGTTACTAGCAAATTGTTTTGAGTATGAAATGCCAGTCTTACCTGAAATGTACCCCAAAAGCTGGTCAGCTCTGCAACGATGAAGAGTCGTAAACATCAGTAACATTGTAAAGAAGTTCCTGCAGTCTCAAGGGTAATTCTGGGTTTTGCCAGATGTGTTCTCTTTAGTTCCCGAAGAGCTTCTTCTTATCACCCATAAAATGTCCTTGTGCAAGCAGCTTCTGGGAGCAAGCCATGCACTTTTGGTGGCTAAATAACTCTTTCAGACAAGTAGCAATCTATTCAGCTTTTTTTCCCAAGAAAATAATGTTGAAATAATGCATATTTGACATCATGAGGATGACAAAAAATGTTTAAAAAATGGAATATCTGGAATTAACTTCACAATAAAATACAAGAAATTCTTGAAACATCTTCACATTAAACTTTACTTGGAGTGAAAGGTAATTTTTCTGTATTTTTAATTAACTTGGGAGGAAGGGTACTTTCTTACTAAGATAGCAAAATTTTTAATTGTTCAGAAAAAAATCACTGGCTGTGTGTGACTGTTTATGTTATCTAAATTAAAACTTACAAAAATGTTAAGGTTTAGAATACTCACTTGAATGAATTTATGGTATGTGTGAAGCTTGAGGACATGGGCCATTTATTGATCTCTGCCATGCCATCATTAATAAAATTGGCAGGCTCGAAAGATGACATAAAATTAATATATCCAGGAGGCTGGAGAAATTATGATAAAATTGTAGATTTCATGTTAATAAGATCACCTTAGAATTGCCCATCTTCTAAAATAGGATTGACACTGATGAAAAGTTACAATTTATAAAGAATATTTAAGTTTTATAAGATATGACTTTCATCATCCTGAGTTCAGTAAGTTGACAGAGCTGGTCATCTAAGTTTTGAGGGAATTTTTTTTTTTGTTGCACAAGGAATGTATAACAATCTGAGTTGTAGGTGAAACTTTTTCCTAAATATGCAAGGTCTGAGATAAATATATATATTTTCCTGAGAGAAGCACAAATTTATCCAGATTCCTTGAATGTATCACAATTCTGTGCTGGAAAAGGAATCACAGTGAGTACTGAAGCTTAATCATCTTATTTTTTTCCATTGTCAATGCTGGGGATGGGATCTGGGGTCACATGCATCCTAGATAAGCATTCTGCTATCTGGACACACTATTCTCTCCTACTGTTTTCTTTGAAAATGCCACTTCATTACATGCTAATTTATTAGTTGCTTCATACCCAAGTCAGCTTTGGTAAATATGAAATTATGACTTTGAAAGAAAAAACAGAAAAGAGGGAACTTTGCCATAGGTTTAAAACATTTTGTAAAGTCATAATGATTAGAATGATTGACACAGACTAATAGAATAAATTAGGCATGTTTATTGATCTAATTGTATACATGCAAAAAAGATCAGTGCTTCACTAAGCATTGTCATGGTTAAAATAATGAATTTTAATGAAAGTTTTCTAGGAACATTAGGTAACTGCTAGCAAAAATAATTTTTGGAGAGTCTTATTTCATAAAATAGTTAAAGAATGAAATATTTAAACAGAGAAGTGATCATAAGGACTTGACAGAAGCAAAAAAATGATAGATGTAGATCTTGTAGATATGTGAAATATCTTACATGCCTTTATAAACTAGATGAAATATAAAATCAACTGATAAGTTGAATCTCATATTTTTCTTCCTATCTCTTCTTTTATTTATCCAAAAATAAGAGGTAGAAGAAAGATCAAAGCTCCATCTATGCAGACTATGGAGGGGATTAATCTGCCAAATGTCAATCAAAGAGGTTGACCTGAAGTCGGAACTAAAATCAATGGAGAAGACTCAGCGAGGTGCTTCACACATGGCAACTTTCAGAAGCAGCGCATGTGCGTCTTCTGAAGAGGCCTAGCAGAGTGAAATATCTAAAATCTAGAGCACAAACATTCTGGGTTGGGTCATACGTTATTAAAAGAACTACAGTATGAAGATCATACAGCTGTGATGTAATGAAGACGCCTCAAAGACCAGAGGAACCTCTTGTACATCACTAGGCTAGGGAATACCAACTCATTTAAAAATGGGTTTTAAGAGGCTGCAGAGTTTATGCATTTTTAAAATTAACTATTAATAATAATAATAATGAAAACACATAAGTAAAGCAGATCCCAGAACAAGTAGACGATTGCCACTAGTTTCTCTATAGCATACATAATGACGATGATTAATAATGATGACAATGCTGATAATAGTAACAATAATAATGAAAACACATAAATAAAGCAGATCCCAGAAAAGTGGACACCTGCCACCAATTTATCTATAAAAAGTTGTTTGTAGAAGTTAATAAAGAAAGTCTAGAAAATAAGGTTCTTACATCAAGCAGTTCCTAACTGCCTGTAACTCGAGCTTCAAGGTATTCAGGTATATATTTTTTATTTTTGAATTAAAATATAATTATATCATTTCCCCTTCTCTTTCCTCCCTCTACCCTTCTCATGTATCTCCTATTGCTCTCTTTGTCTTCAAATTCGTGCCCTCTATTTAATTACTCATATATATGTGTGTGTGTGTGTGTCCTAAATATGAAAGTACCACCTGTTCAGTCCATATAGAGGCACATGTATGCATGTGCTGGTAACTGCTAAGTCATCTCCAGCTCCAGGATGGCAGTTCTTGGTTATAGTGTTAATGCTGCCTTGTTAGCTGTAAATTGTAATTCTAATCATAAGGTTTATAGTCGCAATCATGTGTCATCCCCTAGTTCTTGCATTATTTATTCCCAGTCTTCTCTATCTTTTTTTAAAGAAATCTTTCTTGGTCCTTTCTCTAAACTTTCTTTGTTTTCTGTTTTCCTAACAAGTGAAGGCAGGAGAGAAAGGCGAAGAGATGGTAGACAAAGGATGAAGCAAGAAGTTCAGTTTTTGCAGGTATGGTGAGGAGGACTGCTTTTTCTCTCAAGCTGCTCTTTTTCCAACTAACATCCAGATAAAAGCATCATCCAAATTACCTGTGCCTACTCCCACAGCCTATTTAAACTTCTATTGTCTTCACTTTGCATTAGTCTGGGGGGAAATGGGCTACGCCTGTGAGGCCGAATGAGACTCTGACTTCCTATCATGTTTTATGACTCTATCATCACAGAGTGTCTGCAGGAGAGCCTTTCCACCTTGCTCCACCGAGTCCCTTTCATCACTTTGCAGTGCAGAGCTTCAGGCTGACAGACTGGAGACTTGTCTGTCCTCCAAAGATTGCAGTGGGAAAGCCACTTGTGAAAGATCAGACCCTTGCTAATTACAGTACTAACATCTATTAACTTTTTCATTCATTGCCAATTTTTATTCATTTCTTAAGGCTAATACTAATTGCAACTTTAAAACAATAATAATGCTAAATAGGGCAAGCAATCTGGGAACCAAAACAGTGTATTACCCTCTTCAGACATAGGTTCATTATACACACACAGGAGGGCAAAATAGTGCCGGAAGAGCTAGCACTGCAAAGTATTTTTTAATTTATATTTGTTTTAGGGTTATTGAACATACCTTTTTAACCTATAAAGTGAGAGTTTCAGGATAATCAACTTGGCAAGCAGTCTCAATGGGAAATTTAAAATGAAGAAAGCATGATCAAGAGAAAATAATAGGGGAAGCAAAGTATGAGCTCTTGTGAAGTAATTTGGAATGAACCAAAGGACATTTTAATAAACACGATCTTTGTTAAATTTGTTTTTCTGTAAGCTAACATAAATTACAGAAATATTCTGCTGGTTTAAAAATGGCTTCCATGAAAGGATCCCACTGATTCTTTTTAAATTTACTTTGTAGATGCAATTATCATAGTAAAATGTCAGTCAAAATAATTGATCTTAATTGGGAGAAGAGTTGGGTGTATTTTTATTTCCTGACTTACTAGTTTGACATGAATTTGCTGACATGTCCGTTCGTATAACCATCCATGTCTTATGTAGTAAAATCAGAATTCTTACTTGTCTGAATAAACTCCTGGGATCTCCAGCTGCAGAATTTACTTTCAGTATTATTCAAATCTGCATCTTGAGTCTCTGCTTGCAGAACCATGTTTTTCTGTCATTATAAGGAATTAAATTTACCATTTGTTTTTTATCATAGGATACACTCAATTTAAAGAGGAAGGGGGCATTAGAGTTAACAAACAGGTTTGTAATCAGGTTTCAACCACATCAAGGTAGTAAGCATGTTTAATTGTTCTTAACCCAAGGCCAAGGAACATGAGGGATGTATAGTTGGCACTACTCTATTGATTTTGTCTCTTCTGTTTAATTAGCTGCATTTGAGATTTGAGGATGGAATCTGAGAGCTGAGATAGCCCGAGATATCACACCGGATCAATGTATTCACTCAGCAGCTGTGTTAGTTCTTTATCATCTGAGTCCTTGAGCGTCAATGTTTCCTTTCTCCATCCAGGAATTCTTCCGATTTTCCAAGAGGAGGAAATGTTGCAGGCTCAATGTGGAAGTCACTCAAAGTTTCAGTAGCTCTTAAAGGGCCATCTGCCCCAAGTTGTTATTTATCTCTTTTGTTGTGACAAAGCACCATAAATTATACAAGAAGTGCTTAATTGCATAAGTTGGGATAGAGTCCATGATGGCAGAGCAAAGTCATGGCAGAAGGAGCAACTGAAAGTCTACATCTTGATTTGCAAGTTGAAGGCAATAAGGGAACACTGGGAATGGTACCAGTCTTGAAACCTCAAAACCTGCTCTGGGGGCATCACAATCCCTGACTTCAAACTCTACTACAGAGCTACAGTACTGAAAAGAGCCTGGTATTGGCATAAGAACAGACAGGAGGACCAATGGAACCAAACAGAAGACCCAGATATTAATCCACACACCTTCAAACACCTGATTTATGACAGAGAAGCAAAAACTATCAAATGAAAAAAAGAAAGCATATTTAACAAATAGTGCAGACATAACTGGATATAAACATCTAGAGGAATGAAAATAGACTCATATCTATCACCATGCACAAAACTCAGGTCCAAATGGATCAAAGACTTCAACATAAAGCCAGCCACATGAACCTTATAGAAGAGAAAGTGGGAAGTACACTTGAACGCATTGGCACAGGAGACAACTTCCTAAATACAACCCCAGCAGCACAGACACAGAGAGAAACAATTAATAAAGGGAACCTCCTGAAACTGAAAAGCTTTTGTAAAGCAAAGGACATGGCCAACTAAACAAAATGACAGCCTACAAAATGGGAAAAGCTCTTCACTAACCCCACATCAGACAGAGGTCTGATCTCCAAAATATACAAAGAAATAAAAAAAATGGTCATCAAAAGAACAAATAATCCAATAAAAAAATGGAGTGCAGACCTAAACAGAGAACTCTCAACAGAGGACTCTAAAATGGCTGAAAGACACTTAAGGAAATGTTCAACATCCTTAGTCATTAGAGAAATGCAAATCAAAACAACTCTGAGATTCCATCTTACACCTGTAAGAATGGCCAAGATCAAAAACACTGATGACAACTTATGTTGGATAGGTTGTGGGGAAAAGAAAACACTTCTGCATTGCTGGTGGGAATGCAAGCTGGTACAGCCCCTTTGAATGTCAGTGTGGTGATTTCTCAGAAAATTAGGAAACAACCTTCCTCAAGACCCAGTAATACCACTTTTGGGTATATATCCAAAGGATGCTCAATCGTGCCACAAAGACATGTGCTCACCTATGTTCATAGCAGCATTGTTTGTCATAGACAGAACCTGGAAACAACCTAAATGCCCCTCGATCGAAGAATGAATAAAAAATGTGGCACATTTACACAATGGAGTACTACACAGCAGAAAAAAATAACATCTTGAATTTTGCAGGAAAATGGATGGAGCTAGAAAACATTATTTTGAGTGATGTATCCCAGACATAGACAGACAATTATCACACTCACTCATAGGTGGTTTTTAAACATAAAGCAAAGAAAACTAGCCTACAAACCACAATCCCAGAGAACTTAGACAACAATGTGGACACTAAGAGAGACATACATAGATCTAATCTACATGGGAAGAAGAAAAAGACAAGACCTCCTGAGTAAATTGGGAGCATGGGGACCTTAGGGGAGGGTTGAAGGGAGGAAGGGAGAGGCAGAGAGGGGAGCAGAGGAAAATGTAGAGCTCAATAAAAATAAAAAAAGAAAATAGATTCTTCTTTAATACAATACATCCTGACTACAGTTTCCCTTCCTCCACTCCTCCCAGCTCCTCCCACCTCTCCTTTCTCCCAGATCCACCTCTCTGCCCATCTCCTTTCAGACAGTAGCAAGTTCCAAGAAACAACAACCAAACAAGACAAAACAAGACACAATAAGACAAGGCTAATGCCCTCATATAGAGGCTGGACAAGCCAAGCCAATAGGAAGAAAAGATCTCCAAGAGCAGGCAGAAGCGTCAGAGCTATACCTACTTCCACTCTTAGAGGTCCCACAAAACACCAAACTAACAACCATAACACACTTGCAGAAGACTTGCTGCAGACTAATCAGGCCCTGTGCTGAATACTTCAGTCTCTGTGAACCCACATGATCACTGCTGAGTTGATTCAGTGGACCATCCTTTCTGACTCCTATAATCTTTGTTCCTCTCTCTGTGGGGTTTCCCCAAGCTTGGAGGAGAGGGACCCAATTAAGGTCAGGCTAGGCCAAATTTTGAAGCAATATATACATATGTGAAATGGAGGTATAAGTTGCAATAGCAGTCTGAAGGAGAGGAGAGCAGGTTGAATATTGTCTCTGTGGTTCAGGGAAGTGGCACTTAGTCATCTTAGTAGAGTTAGCATCTCTCTGAAGGAATACCTCAACACATGCTAAATGGATATGAGAACCATGTTAAAGGGAGCCATATCTTTAGCAAAATATGACTTAGGATGTCTTTATTACTCTGTGAATGTGTTGCTCTCATAGGTTGATAAATAATGCTGCTTTGGGCTATGGCAAGACAGCATAGAATCAGGCAGAAAATTCAAAGCAGAAATACAGAAGAACGGCAGAGTCAGAGAGATGCCAGCTGCATCCTAAGGAGCAAGATGCCACAGCACCACCAGTAAGCCATGGACCACGTGGCCACACAGATGAATAGAACTGGGTAATTTAAATGTAAGAGCTAACTAGTAATAAGGCAGAGTCATTGACCAAGCATTTATGAGTAATATTAACCCTCAGAATGGTTAGTTAGGAACTGGTGGACAGGTGAGAAACCTCCAATTACAAAAATGTAGGTGCCCTTAAACCTCAATAAGAGATTTAAAGAAAATTTTTATGGAACAAAATCAATCTTACCAAAGTTTTTCCTCCTAAGTAATTACACCATGTTTCATAATTGAGCATTTACAAAACTGTCAGTATACATCTTAATTTATTTAAATACTTCAGAAGACTATTTTATAAATTAAAGCATCCTCGGTTGTTTCTAGACTTAAGCTTTAAAATTCTAGGTCAGAATCTCTTGTTTGTAGCCACATCTGTTGTCAACAACTTGAAAGAACCAAAACAAGCTCAAATCCTCTGACCTCCAGTCAAGATGGAGTAGGCTCACATCTGTGGACCCTCACAGAGACCTCAAAGCCTCCCTCCACACTGACACACTTCCTCCAAGACCATACCTATTCCAACAAAGTCACACCTGCTGATAGTGCCACTCCCTATGAGCTTATGTTGGCCAATTACACTTAAACTACGACATTCCATTCCCTGGACCCCATAAACTTATAAGAATATCATAATGCAAAATGCATATAGTCAAACTTCAAAAGTCCCCAAAGTCTATCACAGTCTCAACAATGTTTTAAAACCCAAAGTTCAAAGTCTTTTCTGAGATTAATGAAATCTCTTAACTGTAATCCTCTATAAAATTAAAATAAAACAACAGATTGCATAGTTCCAACATATAACTTTCCTTCCCCCAACTCGTCCCATTATCCTAGCCTCCAACACTGCATTCACTGGGGACACCCCAGCTGAGCAGGCCAGGTAAACAGGTGAGCCAACTGAAAATGTTTACCATTCACTCCTCCTCTTTAAATAAGCAATGATAGAGAGAGAGCCTCTCACTGCCTGTCTCCTGGGGCTGGGGAACAAGGTGCTGATGGAATTGGTTTGAGTGCCGGAGAAGCAGAAATTACACAATATAACTCCCCATCATTTCTTAAACCAAAGGCTTCAGAATCCAAAATACCATGAGGGAAATTAGTTCCTGTGAATGACTCATGTAAGTCATTAGGGACACTTGCCTATCTTTGGCTGAAGTCTCCATGAACATTGGGGACTAAGGACATTAGAGAAAGTACACTTTGACTGAAGAACATGGAGAAACCAAGCTGAAAAGGAGCTGGAAGCTTTCTCCTTTCTATTAGACTATAAAGTATTCTATAAATACTGGGGCCGAATTGTCACAACAGTCCTACAAGATGCAGACCCTGTTACAGCACAATTCAGACAAGGTAGCCTGGCTGGTGCAATAATGGTGTGGGCTATTGTGGGCTCAATAAGCTTTCTAATTTGATTAAAGGGCACTGCACAGGAAGACATTCACATCTCGTAGTGCAAACTAGGTCAAAAATTTTAGACTAGAGAGCTCATAGGACTTGATGAGGACTTAGCTGCTGTTCTGCTAAGTGGACATAATATACTTCTCAAGTTGTCTCTGAAATGTTTGTATCATTGCCTATAGAAATGGCCACTGTTGTCTTTCATCACAGAATCTGCTTTTAACAGTTAGTAGCAGCAGTTACTAAAAAGACATAACTGATCAAAGAGTGGAAAAGTTACTGTTGGATGCTTAGCTGAAACTAGGACATCTGATTTATTTCTCCAAGATTCAGGGAACATTGTGAAAGGGAGAGCCAGAAGAAAGGTTGAAGTATTGTGGGGTACTGTCCACCTGATGCAATATGGCCATTAAAAACAGTAAGGAAAACGGTCACTGAATGTTCTTTACCATTGTTACTTGCATCTTCTCAATGTTTATATCACATCGTCATTCAGTTTGACAATATGCCAACTGAGTTAGGACCATGCTTAATTACACAATTGGAGGGCTGTGCTCAGCTTTATTGCTGCCTACCAAATGTGATGCGATAGCTGTAATAAGAAGGGCACTACTTCCACATCTCTTAAACAATGACAGGAAATCGACATACATGATACATGTTCTTGATGTATTTGAGCTTTGACTTACAGTGGGATTAATGGCCTGCTATTCTGCGCATGCAGAAGCTGCCACTTTTGACACTCAAATCTAGTAAGAAACAGTATTTGTTTCATCTATAGAGCCTATTCAAAGGGAGAATGTCCAGGATGGAAAAATATGGAGCCAAAATAAAGATGGATATTTTGTTCATCATTGAAAACTTCTCTTCTTTGCCTTTTTTGCTGTTGTGTCTTTATCCCCCTTGGACATTGCCTGAAAGTAGTAGGTTCTGATCATGACACAATTATGATATTGCAAAAGATAGGGTTAGGTCCTAATCTTCAATATCTGTAAATATAAACTAAGGAAAATCAGGATTTCTTCAGATGTAATAGAGTCTGAATAGATTAATTTTGTATAAGGCAAAATATATTTGAGTAAACCTTCATCCAACATGATGATGTCTTTATAAAAGAAATAGACAGACACCAAGAGATACCATGCAATAATGAGGAGGTAATTGGAGGGAGACAGCTTGAAGTCAAATGCCAAGTATTAAAGTAGGCTAGATACTATCCTGCCCACAGTTTCTAAAGAAAAGCAGTCTTCCTGAGTCCTAGATTTCAGTCACTTGGCACTCACTGTGAGAGAGTATACTTCTGTTGTTTACTGTGGCAGTCCAATGATGAAATCCAGTGATCAATAAGAAACATTGGACAAACTTTATTCCCATGTTAAACCTTCAGTTAAAATGTAATAGAATAATCAAAATGCATAATAAATTTGTTGGAAGAAATATAAGAAAGTAAGAAAAATAAATATACTTCCTTTATTTCTTAGAAAGTTTTCATAACTAATATCAAATTATATGTATATTTCCTCAAAGATGAAATAAACTCCTTGATAAACAGTTTATGATACACATTTAAAAACAAAATAGTACAATAAATTAATTCTGATTTTGTATGTGTGCCCACATATGGCAGCATCATTAAAACTGTGTGTCTTTGGTTTACCAGACACCATGAGTAAGACATTTCACATTTCATTTAAATCTCAATTGTTTCTTTTTCATTCCCCACAAACAACAAAAACTCTACCTTTCAACACACCCAAGCTGTGAAAACATTGCTGTGTCAGACAATGCCATCAGTCAAAACTTTTTGCAGTGTCACTAGCTGTTTAATCTTGCCTTAACATTTTTGCCTTTCTTACAAATTGGTTAAGTTAGGTGAATCTGATGGGGCAGGCACCAATATTGTTTCCATTGTACAGATGAGGCTACCAAATGACAAAGTACAGCAACTTGCTGAATACAGTAGTTTTAGTAAAAATAAAGCTAAGGTTTAAACTCAGATTGCCTGATGTGAACGTTTATGCTTGCACCACATCGTTATTGCTTTCACTGGTCCTAGAATTTGAAATCATGCATACAGGCATTCTAATATAAAGATGCTGGTTGAAATTGCTTTTTTAAATAAATAGCACTTCCATGAAACTTTTTGTCATTGTGATTCTATGTATGGAGTGAGCACAATGAGATTTTCCTAAATTTTGGATCTTAACGAGCCCAGGACATTGCTGCGTTATTTCAAGGAAGAATACTTAGTTAAATTCTCCACAGTTTATTCTTGTGTTGCTGCTTTCCCCAAAACTTTCCCAAAGAATACACGACTCTGTCATTTATTTGTAAACAAAACTATTGACAAAATTTCATGGAACTTTCATTAACTGAGTACAAAAAATAGAAATCTTAAAGTATCCCGGGACTTTTGTTTCCATCATTCAAAATTCTAGCTGTGAGCTTCCATCTTGTTCCTAAACCTGTCACCATCCTATTCCAGAAACATTTATTATTTTAAGTTAATATGTCATTCTCTCTAGAATGGATAGGAAGATAACATATTTATGTTGTTTGATTGAGTGACTGATCCTAGTGAAGTGGTTACTAGCTCAGGTGAATTTTTTTATTTTACTAATTTTCAGCCCCCATTCATTGAAAGAGGAATATGTCAGGAGAAATATGCATTGAAGAGATCCTTCCTTCTTCCCACTTCTAAATTATGCCTAGTTTTGATCACATGTGACTGGAGGAACCCATTTCTCTCCTACTGTTGCTGGAAGCTGAGGAAATACAGCATAAGACATTTTCCTTTAAAGAGGACTACAAGTACACAAACTGTGATACTGAAAAGCCTGGAGAAAGAAAATTCCAAGAATGCTTTTATTTGTCTTCCTTGAGTACAGAGATGCCATTAAATGATATATTTTCTTTCATTTAAGAAGATAAAAAATATTAAAAGTAATTGTATGCTCCAAATATTAAGGAGATTATGTTCTCAATTTTTAATATTCATAATGCTGAAGGTTATCTACATGTAATTTAAGTTGTAACTCCATAGTACAACAATTTATAAAGTTTAACAGATACTTGAAGGAAGCAACAAATAATAAAAAGAACTCTAGGGACTGTTTTATACTAACAGCATTCATTAGATGATCAAAGCCTCATGGAATTTTTCTATGAAATTTTATTTTTATGTACATCAGGATCATTACAATTAATTTTATGTCTAGAGTATATTATAATATCATCAATATTACTGATATCACAAAAATAAATGATATAGTTCAAATCTTTCAAAAAGACATTTATATTTGGTGTAAAGCGAACACATCAATTATAATATGGGTATAGCTAGGTGACCTCTAGATGTCTTTCAGTGCTTTAGAGTGCTAAGTATTGAAATATCTCAGATGTCTTACTATATAAAATTAACAAGAACTAAATGGATAAAAGCTAAAACTATATGGGGGGGCAATAATTTCACTCCTTATTTCCAGATCATATGTGAAAACAGCTGATAACTGAGAATGGACTGATTTGCATTGTAGCACTATGTAACTGAGAGCTCACATCTTGATGCACAGACATGAAGCAGAAAATTAACTGGGAATGCTTCGGACTTTTGAAATCTCAAAGCCCACCAGTGGCACACTTTTAAAAAAAAAAAAAAAAAAAAACAATGCCACATCTCCTAATCCTTTCCAAATAGTTCTACTAACTTGGGACCACTCATTCAAATATAAGTGAGCCTCTGGGGGGGGGCGTTCTCATTCAAACCAGCATACCCCCTCTAACCCCTCCCACATACCCCTCCTTGCACTCTTTCAAACTAATGGCCTCTTTCTTACTAATTGTTGTTACATACATAATACATTTATATCACTAAATGAACAAATATTCTTTTAAATAACTTGAAATATTTCAGCAACTCTAAAACTCCAAATAAGAAAAAAAAATAAAACTCCAAATAAGAAGAAGTCACAGATTTGGTCTCTCAGTTAATTTAGGATTCCACCATTATAGTTGCAGGGCATAGAAACCACTGTCTTCTGCAGTAAATAAACTCTCAAATGTAATTCCTAGCTTGCGGCTATGTAGTCAGAAAGAGTCCATTCCAAAAACGGAAAAAAAAAAAGCCGTTGTGAAACTAACTTTTTATATCAAAATTTAATATTATTCTCATGTTTTTTCTCTGTTTGTTTGAGGGTTTTGCTTTTTGTTTTTCTTGCCATTGTGGATTGATTCTTTCTCCCAAACAGGAGGTAGAGAAAAAGAACTATAAGCCAAGCTGTCCTTTGTGAATCTATTTCAAGAACTCGCTATAGGAGGAGAGAAAGCAATGGTGTTTATGATAATGAAGCCATGGTAGCAACTGTATCAAATGTAGACTTGGGAATTGTTGAGCAGGTTCTACATAGGAAAAGTACAAATTTTTTTTTCAGATTTTTTTTTTACAACAAAAAACAGAAACCATTCCAAACTAAAATAAATAGACAAAAATCCTCTGGCAGATAAGATGTAATCATATTAAAACATTCTTACTTTTAGAAATGAAATTGTATCTGTTCATAAGAACTGTTGAGATAAACGCATCATGTGTCTCAACAGATATAGAAAAATGTTCACATTATTTAGAGACTCTCAAAGCAGATATTGCAAAATAATTCTTTTCTTAATCTCCTTCAAACTCATGGTTCTTATCAGGCTTAAGAAGAATTGAACTTGAGTAATATTCTAGAAGAGATGTTTCCCAGGAGCTGGTTCCCAGGTCTTCAAAGGTCCCGTTGCTGACGACTCACTGAGGAAGTGGTAGAGATTAGGATGTACTGGGGGGAGGGAATCAGAGCTGCACAGAGATAAAGGAAATCAACCAACCATTACCTTTTGTGTCAAATAGACAATGGCGTAACTACTGTGGTTCAAAACAGTCCCTTAAACTCCACTCATTTATGCTGTTCCCGTTGGTAAGACCACCAGGAAACCTGTGAACCACTTTGGAACACACATTGAATCCATGGCGCATCTCGGTTAATACTCCCTTCTGCTCAGCTAGAACAATGAAGAACACCAAGCAGTTTAATCTCCGGCAATAATTCCCTTTATTAGGTTGAGAGGTTTTTCCCCGAATTAGGTTTTAAGATTGGATTTTCAAAATTAGTTAGCTATCCTATGTATTGTAAAGCAGAGAGCCCAGGTTGTATAAGCACACGTAGGTGTGTTTATAATGAAGTCTGTGTGCTGGTTGAGGTTGTGCTGTTTGTTATTGGCAATTTCTACTTTATCTGAAGTAAAATCAGTCTTTTATTAGCAAACAATCATAACTAAACTAAACAGTTGCTAACTCTCAATTTTTTTTATAGTATTAGGAATGTAAATGGATCCTTTATATTGAGAGCTAAATTTGGTCAAAAATCTTTTAAAAGGCTACATTGCATATTATTACCTTATTTATGTAAATAGTGAAAATGTCAGCTGTTTAAATACAGTGCTATCAAACGCTTATAACAACAAAACATTTATGTCTAAAATTGTATACGTGCATAATTTTTTAAAATTTTAAGAGATGCATCCACCTATATGTCCATGAAGAGAAGGATAAATTTGAGGATGGGTATTATTTCCTCTTTTTGTCATTGACACAATGGCCTACTAAGGCTGACTACTGAAGACAGTGACAGCACCTTAGGAATGGGGAAACACAAAAAATGATCATAAGATTAGTGCATTACAAATATGAATCAATTAGATTAAAATTAGAATGCAAATTAAGAATATTATTTTTTTGATCAAATACTAATAAAGGGTAATATTTGAGAAGTAATTTTCAATTTATATAAATACTGGAAAATTAAATTTTACCTTTTGACGGTTGTTACTTTTCTGTTCTACAGCTAATTGTGATGGCTATATAATTCTATAATTATACTAAGAACCACTGTGTACTTCAAATGGGCAAATTACATAGTATTAGAACCTAAATAAAGCTGCTTTTTTTGTAAGTACAATTCCCTTATATGGCTAGATGGTCCAATCTAATATTGTAGAATATTTTTTTAAAATTAGCTTCAAAACATTTTTCCTTCATAATAATACAATAGGAAAAGTTATGTCATATATTGAAACATCTATTTAAAATATGCAATGATTTATGGGACTCCTGAGCATGTGAATGAGTGGGTCTCTGATTCTCTGATTCTCCTGAGCTTTATTCCTTCTTTTGGTTTGTCTCTTTAAACATTGATATGATGTTTTTTTGTTTTATTATATTATATTTTATTTTGTTATTTTCTAAAACAAAGATTTACATTTTACCAACTTGTCTATAAAATAGTCATATTTATATTAATCTAAAAGGAGTATTATTTTCAATTCTAAAACTATTTATACTAAATGTCAGAAACAATAATTTAGGGATCTTATTGAGTTCAAGTGATTACTCAAGAGAATGATAAAAATCATATCCATAAAAATCTTGATATTAAAAGCTGTTAGTACTTGCTGTATTAAATGACATTTATTTGTACAACAATCTGTTTAGGTGTTATGATTCAAATGGACTTCTATTTTTTATCACTTTGCCTGTATGAGTTATTGATTCATCTTTCTTACTAAAGTCTTGTAAAATAAGGAAATAGAACCCCAAAATGTTAGGCTCATAGATCAGACACAAAGTTTAACCATATTTTATTGGACAGTAAAAAAGCATTTGAGAAATTTCCTGAAGCTAGAAATCCAGCACAATCAAGTCTTTAAGCTTTAATGATCTAAGACAAAACTTTCAAAAATCAAACAGGCAGAGCCTGGTCTGCCTCTGGCATTGAGGTGCATGGACTAAATGTTTGTGGAGACTGACTTCTGAAACAAGTTTTAAGAATGTTCACAGCGACCAGGAGAAAACTTGATCAATCTGAGACCCTGTATTTACTCCACACTTCAAAGTCTTGGCCTAGTGGGGACAGCAGGGCTCTTCCCCATGGCTTCTCAAATGTCGTTTTCTTACTCTAGATTTCCTGTTTCCTAGTATAAAAGATGAGGAAGAAAGGGCTTTGAATCATCTGACCATCAGCTATAGTTACAAGGAAAGGTTCTCAGAAAACCAGGTTCAATGTGAGAAAGAAGTGGACATGACTGGGTTGTAATGAGACATGAAAGCTGTACTTATAAAGTTAGTACAAACATATTAAGGCTAGGCATGGTGGTGCATGTCTTTAATCCAAGCTCTGGAGAGGTAGAGGCAGTTGGTTTTCTGTGAGTTTGAGGCCAGCCTGGATTTAGGACAGCCAGAGTTACATAGTGAGACCTTGTCTCAAAATAAAATAAAATAAAAAGATTATTAAAACCAAATTACAGCAACAACAAAAAGAAAGGGTATTGGAGGCTCTAGAGACCAGGCATTGTTCTAAGCATGCATGTTTTAGAAAAGGGACAAAGGTACATAAAATTAAGACAGACTTTTCCTGTGTTATCTAGATGATATAAAAGCATAAACATTCAGCTGGTTTTGATTCACAAAGATGCCAATTGCATAGAGATCAACAGATTATGAATTCGTGTACATATAGCAATATTTTATAGCTACAAATTACTATTAATAGACAATATATAAAACAACTGCCATATTTTCCCCATTCATAATTTGCATTACATATTCTGTTGGCCTGCCTATTTTTCCTTCGAATAATTTTTGGATAGATATATGAGAATTGTACACTTTGAGTCTTTGAAGGAAAGAATTCCTTACTTTCTGGTTTTGCATAGTATAGAATCCCATGTGGTTCTAAATGGTTATAATTAGGAAGTGATCAAAATATTATTCAAAAACCACATGATTTATTGTCATACAAATGTAACTTTTCTAAGGTTTATATTGCTTAAAAAAAGGAAAAAAAGAGAAAGAAACTCAAAAGAAATATAGTTACTATAAGAAACATATCAGTTAAGAAAATAGTGAGTGCCAAAATTATGAAGTCTTAGTTGCTAAACTAGGAAAAAAGTTTAACTTCCTTCCTCCTTTCTCTTTTCATTTCCTTTGATTTTTTTAAAAGAGGGTCTAATTTTGTACCCTTAGTGGCCAGGTATTTACTTTGTAGCCTAAATTAACCACAAACTTATAAAATCCCCTTGCTTTATCCTCCTGAGTGCTGGGATTTTAGATATGAATATGAATATTGCATCGTATTAAATATTGTATCTTCATACAAGTTGATCTTATGAGAAACTGACTTAGCCAACCCAGTGGAGATCCATATCAACAGAGAAAGCACCTTCAAGCTAGAATGCTGTGTTAATATTGGTGTTCAGCCGGGCAGGGGTTATGCACACCTTCAATCCAGCACTTGGGAGGCAGAGACAGGCAGATCTCTGTGAGTTCGAGGCCAGCCTGGTCTACAGAGCAGCTCCAGGACAGGCACCAAAGCTAATGGGAAACTCTGTCTCAAACAAAACAAAAATATTGATTGACAAGGATACCAAGAATAACTAAAAGGCTTGCCATAGTCTCAGATGTCAACAAGTCTGTCAAAGTCGATTTTGCATGAATTTTTAAGTCCAGTAGTTGAGGCCAATAATTCTTTAATTCAAGTTTGCTGTGACATTCCTGAGAAGATTGTGGCTTACTTGAATTTCTTACGTATGTAGGTGTGATAAAATGTTATACTATTGGGGAATGTGGGGAATATATTCCACATTTTTATCATAGCAAAATGTGTGTCATTTATTTAGTATATACATATTTTATAAATTCTTAAGTACATACATATATATTATACATATATATTTCTAGATATGTAATACAACCTACTCAGTCTGCATAACATTTCTCGTTTGTATTTTCAGGGCTGACCATTTTGATATTGGATAGCCTATTGATGTGCTGTTTCCTGGGGAGGACTATTTCTCCCCACTTTCTACATGCCTTTGTAACTTGCAATTCTTTATGTTTTGGGTGAGGACTCCTGAGCTTTCCCATGTGCACTTTACCATGCTATTGCTGTTGTCCTTGATCTACTCACATTTGGGCAGTCATGTTGCCGAGGTTTGATGGATGTAGCTTCTGACATTTCTACAAGACATGATCTCACAGATCTTCTGGCTCTGCTCCCTCTTCCCCGACCATCCCCTAGCCTTTGGAATGGGCTTTGTATTGTAGGTGTATTGTTGTGACTGGGCTCCACAACAGTAGGTATTGATGTTTTTCTGTAATGGTCTATTTCTGTTGCAAAGGAAAGTTTCCTTGGTGAAGAATAAACAATATACTTATATAAGGATATAAGGACAAATATTTAGTATGTCAACTCATATCTGCCTTTGAACACAAACTTCAGAATATTGATTGGACAAAGGATACATAGTATACAACAGCATTCCCTAAATTCTTTTTGATGAGTATTAACTTGACCAGCCAAATGCTTACAAAAATATTTTTAATTTCAATACACATATACCTACCTGAAATCATGTATTAAACTCTTTATTTTTGCCAGTTTCAAATACACAGCAATTATCTTCAAGTATTTTTGTATTAAAGCTGCATAGACTGTTTGTTGTTCCTCAAATAATATAGCTTCATGACTGTTTCACACTGTTTCATTGGGTGTTACAGATAAGACAGTACTGAAAGTGTACAGGAGAATATAAACAAATTGCATGAAAATACTTCAACATTTTTATGCAAGAAATGTGAATGTTGTGTAGTTAGGATCCAACAAGAATCTTGAACCCATAGATACAGATATAGATTTTCAAATGGATACCAAGTAAGGACACATATTCTTTTGGTGTAAATATATTTTCATCTAGTAAGTATAGTTGTAAGATATGCATTTGGTATTAATAAAATTTTAATTATTTGATTTAATAATTTAAGGTATTTAATGTAAATACAACTTGAAATTTGATCATTTTATCTCATACATAGAGGGATTACTTAGTTTACCTAGTGGTTGTAGTTCATCCTGTCCTACAATCAATGACAAAAAAAAAACAGGAAAAGAACACTAAAGTTTTCCTTTATAAAACAACTTTTTTTTCTTAAGTGCTGAATTTCTTTACTTTCATGAACTTGCTTTTTAAGAGTTCTTTATTTTTAACATGTGAGTGTGTGTGTGTGTGTGTGTGTGTGTGTGTGTGCAGTTTCTGCTGAGTCCAGATGTGTGCAGTGTATGCTGAGTCCAGAGGAGGACATATGATCTTCTGTAGCTGGAGTTATAGAGTATTGTGAACCACTTTTTATGGGTGCTGGGAACTTCATTCAGTTCCTCCAGAAAATCAACAATACCCTCAATTGCTGAGCTATCTTTCCAACACCAATTTTTACAAACTTGAGTATGAGGGATATATATGCATGTATGCATGCACACAAACACACATGCACACACACACATACAGACACTTGCAAATACACACATATACATACAACACATACATATAGAAAACATACATATACAAAATATACATAAATATACACACAAGTACACACTAACATATGCACACATACATGCACAC
The DNA here is from genome assembly GCA_004026605.1 of Ondatra zibethicus. Classification (NCBI taxonomy): domain Eukaryota; kingdom Metazoa; phylum Chordata; class Mammalia; order Rodentia; family Cricetidae; genus Ondatra; species Ondatra zibethicus. Next base: position 45,499 of record PVIU01005574.1, on the reverse strand, counting down.
ACAATACAATATACATATATACATACGTATATATGCATACACAGTACATACATATGCACACACACATTCACAATACATCCAAAAAATTTAAAACAAATCAGACAAAATAAGTTTTCATTTATTCCTTCCATAGATATATTAAATGCATCATTGTATAAAACAACTTTATTGCTCTATGTGTTATTTTTACAAAATTGACTTGTCATAATTTATAAAATTAAAAATTTAGCTCCTTGATTAGTAAAGAAGTGTTTCTACATAAAATAGCCATTTTCAAGTATGGCATTTTATGTATTTCATTGAGAAATTCGTTTACAATTTTACTACCATATTAAATGTCATATACTCTTCATTATTGCTATAATCATCACTAACATTATTCTAATTTATGAATGGTAACGAGATAAAATAATAACATCCCTAGTTGTTAAAGGTTAAATATTTTACTCCTCACTTGTTCATCTACACAATTTCTTTATAAAAGCAATGCAACAATCACCCCTATTAAATATTTATTCCCTGTAAGTTATCTTCAATTGCTGCCATGCTCACTCATGACAACTTCTAATTAATTTTAAATGCCATTTTATAGCTATTGTCCAGAAAGTATGGATGAATTCATGACATGCCTTCATTGTATTAAGAGTGGTCTATGTAAACCCTTAAATTAAATTTGCACTTCAGTCAAAACTCATTTGATGTTTGCATTTTCTATTTTGTAGACAAGATGGTCTCAAAAGGCAGAGGAGGCTAAAGATGTGTTGGATAACTCTATAAGTGCAGTCTCAAGGCTCTTGTCATCTTAGTTATCTAAATTACTTCAACGAGACTCAAGAGAATTTAAAGGGGAGAAATTACATGACAAACAATTATATTCTAACACTCTATTTATAACAATGCCCTTTCAGATTATTGTTCCTGTAGACTGACACATCACTGTAATCCCAGGGATGAATCAGGGGACTTGGAGTGAGATCATGCACAGCTTGTAGGCAAAGAAAAAAAATATAAACGAAGAGCTGACATTCAGGAAATATAGAGGGACTGAAGTATAAATTCAGCTGGGATGAGCTTAATATATCAATGTCAATAACAACGGTGAACACATCACAAGAATACATGCATATTAATTGAAAATAATTCAGATTAAATCACTGCTGTTTGACATTTTGAGATAGGCACTTTATCTTTTCAAGAAAAAGAACACTATAAAATCTTTAATCTGAAAACACATCTTAATTGCATGTTAGCACCTCCTAATTGCTTCCATATTATATTAAACATTTCGCTAATTACTAGCCTGATCATGGTGTAAATAGCTTGAGGCAAAAGCTCACATTTAGCGGAAGAGTACCAGACACAGGAGGGCCAGAAGCAAGTTCAGCACTCAGTGGATTCATGTACTTGTGTCTTCTTCAGGGGCCACCAACCTTTAATTCAGATCTCTGGTGAATAGAGAGACAAAGAGGCTGTGCAAAGTTGAGATGCGTTTCATGCAGCTGCCAACTTTTATCTTAATATCACTGATAAACTCAGACATGGGATGTGAATTTGACTTTAAGATAATAATGGGTTCACCAAAGCATAACATTACATGTGATATTTATTTATTTTAATGACCATTATTATTGTGATGCTGATAGTTGAATCCATGGCCTTCCTTTTGCTTGGGAAATTATCTACAATGAGCTATATCCCCAACCCTGGATGGGTGTTTGCCTTGATCTGGAGATGTCTTTAGGATAAAGTATAGGTAAATAACTCTTCTATATGAGGGATTTTGACCTTAACATGTATAAAAAGTTTTGTATCCATCAATCATCTACCTATTTATCTTTCCATTGTTAATTTATATTTATGCAAGAATTTAATATTTCCTGGAAGTATTGAATAATACAGAATGCCTAAAATGTCTGTGGCCATAGAATTAATGCTTCCTTATCAACAAATAATTAACCAAAATAGGGACTAAAATTTATCAGCCAAATATTTGCAAAAAATAATATGTCTCAATGGTAATAAAGAAGTGACCTTTAATTTTTTATCACATTTTATTGAATTCCTTAGTGTTTTGTGTGGTGGGGTTTTGCAGCACCATGGTGCACATATGGAGGTCAGAGGACAGATTTTTCATAGTTTGTTCTCTCTTTTCCCTATGTGAACGTGAGCAAGGATCTGTCACACTTGGTAGCAAGCAGCGTTACATGTTGAGCTATCTTAAAGTGGTGTTTTGCCATAGGATAGTTAACAAAGGCTTGCTGTGGGACAATAGTCTGTACCATGTCACTTGTATTTTTAGAAAACACTGATTGGCCAGTAGTCAGTAAGGAAGTGTAGGCAAGTGACCAGTCAGGAAGTAGAAGTGGGGAGATGAGACAGGAGAATTCTGGAAAGAGAAAAAAGCTCAGTCTTCAGTTGTGACCCAGCTGTAGAGGAAGCAAGATGAGAATGCCAAGTCACATGGCTAACACAGACAAGAATTATTGGCTAATATAAGTTATAAGAGTTAATAAGAAGCTTGAGCTAATAGGCCAACCAGTTTATGATTAATGTAGACCTCTGTGTGTTTCTTTGGGACTGAACGGCTGAGGGACCAGGAAGGACAGAAACTTTTGTCAACAAAAACTTTCTTAACTTATACTTTCTTCTCCTTGTTCTTTTCTTTTTATTAAAAAATAATGCAAAGTGTTTTTTCAAGGTTTTTGGGAAATTAAGGTAAAGTTTCCACAAAATTTTTTTCAGGAAGAAATTTAACAAAATGTTATAAAATGTGGAAAATATTCCAAGCTTTTCAAAATACTTACTCCCTTCTCAAAACATTTCTTAAGAAACTCACAATAAAATAAAATGCTTTTGAAAGTTTTACATGATTGTCTTTATGCTACATTACTATTTGGATTTATAACAAAAATAATATGATAGCAAAGTTTACCCATTGGGAAATACTTTTGAAATATTTATCAATGCTTGCCTCCTTCATTCCAACTCCTGGAAGGCAATCAGGTGCCCCATATGTTGAAGCTCTGACTTTTGGAGATCTAACCTTCAGGGAAGAAATTAAAATTAAAGGAGGTGGTAATAGTGGGGCTTCAATAGGGTGAGACCCATGAATTTACAAAGGAGGAAAACTGACTAGGCTACGACTGCAGTGGGAACTCAATGGCAGAGGCTCTGAGTTTCAATCCCAGAACCACAGAAAAAGAGAAAGAGATATCAATAATCAAGAATGTCCCTAACCTGTTTGCTCCCTGTCTTCAAACATTCACAGAAGAAAGGGCATGAGTGTAAAAATAGAGCAAGACTTCAGATACATGCACGCCAGAAAAGAGGCGTCACCAGAAGAAGCAAGAATCAACTGCAAGCTGGACTTTTAGCTTTGAGAAGTGTAGAAATATATTTGTATAATTTAAGACAGTCTGTGGTACTTTATCACTGCAGCCCAAGCAGGCTAAAGCAATAGAGTGTAGAGCAAATACTTCACTCAGGAAATAAATCATTTGTTTCAAAGCCAAGACAAGGATTTTTGTTACCTTGACAGAACATAGTCTACCTTCATTGACATAGAGCTGCTTTATTCTGTATCTATATATCTATTTCAAAAGATATTTGTTGTATAATAAACAAAGTATACTTCATAATATGGAAAAGGAAACACTTTTATTAACAGTAAAGAATTATTAGAAATTAAGTAGATAGTTTTCTAACATATAATATTGAAATAGATAACATAATCATCAGAATTTCTTAGCTAATTTAATTATCCCTCATTTTCCACTTCCAAAGTGATTCCTTTACTCTTCTTTTCTCTCTTTCTTTGATTAAAAAGTTTGTTTATTCCAAGCAAACTTTGTTATGTTTTATTTTTATGTTTCCAAATTTATTTACATAATTATCTCTAACTTTGTAAGGATGCTTTAAATGCTTATTTGAATTACTTTCCTTATTTTATTTTGTGCTATACTTTATATATTGGTTTTAGGTATTAAGATGGTACATCATCTGTAATTTCAGAAAAGGGAATATGAAAAACTATTTAAACTCTAGAAAGAATATTCCCCCTTGCAACTAATATTGTCATGACACTTTTTCATGTTCTGTATTATTTTATTTTAATTTTTTTGTTAAATCACTGGTATCTTTATTTACTTTTATCTGTAATATTAATTTTTTACAAAAATTGTATCTAAGATTTTGAAATTATTTTGTCAGTTTTAGGAAGTTCACTGTTTTTACATATTACTAAGTATTATGCATGCCTCCCTCTGGTCTTAAGATCTTATTTCTATATTTATTAGTATTCAAGTATTTATTCATTGCTTCTTTTAAACCACCACCTGCTTTTTATTAATTTTACTTATTTATGTATTTTCTTTTAGGTGTGAGTGCTCTGTCTGCATGTACACCTACATGCCAGAAGATGGTATCAGATCCCATTTAGATGGTTGTGAACCACCATCTAGTTGCTAGGAATTGAACCCAAGACATCTGGAAGAGCAGCCAGTGCTCTGAACTGCTGAGCCATCTTTTAGCGCTCCTGCTTCACACTGTTTTGTATCTATATCATCCATGATTTTCCTTCCCTTTCTTTTTACATTCATTTTGCAAGTATTCACAGAGATAGTATGCAATACTCTAATGTTTGATAGTATATACTTGGTGAGACAAACAATGACTCATAAATATTTTGAATTCTGATTCATAAACACTAAATTTTTCTTCATATATGCTTAAATTAAGTATGCAAACATTACATATATATTAAAAGGTGTCAATAATTGCTACTAGATGGGAGTTGAATTGGACTTTCCACTTTGCTGCTATTTACTGACTTTATCCTAGGATATGAAATGTTGGAGAGAGTTCCATTTAATGAATTTATTTCATGTTTTTAGTATCACAGGATGCAGAACAATTTTTTGGATATGTTGTCTCAACCATATACAAATTTAAGAATAACTAATAATCCATGATAGACATGATGCTAAGTAGTCAAATATGGACTATTAGTTGTGCTCCAGTTATATAAACACAAATACATATTTATGTATCTCTCATGTTCACCATTAATACCCTCTAATACCTCCCAGATCTACTCACACATCCCCATTCGCCCGTCAGCTACAATTTGTACTGACCATATACTCTTATGTGTATATATACTCTCACTCACCCAGAAGCTGTCAACTGTCCATATCTCCTCAGTTACAGATAGAGGTCCACAGACCTCTTTCCACTCCAGCTTCTTTCAGTTTATGAGCATAGCTGTCCCGTCATGTCCCGAAAACACCAGCTCACTTTTGTCTTCCTTGACATCCAGTTCTTACAATGTTTGTTTCTATCCAGTTCTTCATAATAGTTTCTGAGTCTTGCGAAGGACACAAATGTCCTATTTGCAATGGAGCACTTAATATTTATTTTCTCAACTTTCACTAATCTTAAATTTCTGCATTAACCACCTTCTAACGCACAAAATATCCTTCTCTGATGAAGTCTGAGAACTACACTAATCTATGGGTAGAGAGCTATAAATTAAAAGGGCCACTGATACTACGGCCATTTAACAGGGTAATAGTAGTAAGTTAACCCCATAGAGCCTGTGAGATTCCCAACTATCGGGTTTTAGGCTCATATCTTAGTGCTTTCATTGCCGTAAAGAGACACCATGATCACAGAAACTCTCATAAAGAAAGCATTTAATCGAGGTGGCTTGCTTACAGTTTCAGAGGTCTAGTCCATTTCATTATGTCAGGGAGCATGGCGGCATGCAGGCAGATGTGGTGCAGGAGTAACTGAAAGTCCTACATCTTTCAGGCAACAGGAAGTCACTGAATGTCACATTGAGGAGAGCTTGAGTAAAAGAGACCTCTGAGCCAGCCCCAACATTGACACTCTTCCTCCAACAAGGTCACACCTCTTAATAGTGCCACTTCTTTGGGTGTCGTTTTCGTTCAGACCATCACAGCCCAGCCCAAACAAGGTATGTGTTTCTTCTTGTGATGTGGTCCTTAAATTCAATCAGAGAATGGATTGTCACCCACATAACATTCATGCCACTATTGCATATATAGAAATATTTTTCTTTCTTTTGTATTTTATTTTCTTTTATAAAAACTATCTTTTTTCATTTTACATACCAATTCTAGTACCTACTTCCTCCCCTCCTCTTGTTTCCTCCACCTTCCCCCCAACCCCTCATCCACTCCTCAAAGAGTAGGTAAGGCTTCCCATAGGGAGTCACCAAAGTCTAGGGCATTGCTTTGAGGCAGGACCAAGGCCCTTCCTACTATATCTAGGCAGACCAAGGTATCCCTTCAAAGAGAATGGGTTCCACCAAACCCAGTACAAGCAGTAGGGATAAATCCTGGTTTCACTGCCCTAGCCATACAACTGTCAGCCACATTCAGAGGGCCTAGTTTGGTCCTATGCCAGTGCCCTCCCTGACAGGCCGGAGTTGGTGGGCTCTCATTAGCTCAAGTAAGCTGTCTCAGTGCGTATCCCTATCATGGTTTTGACCTCTGCTCATAATATCACTCATTCCACTCTTTGCCAGGAACCTAGGTAGAAATATTTTGACATTTCAGTTATTATTGCATTTCACAAGGTTCCCCTATTCCATTTAATTTTGCACATAATAATGATGAGACAAGGAGAATATAAGTAACTTGTCAAAGATTATTCAAAGTATAGAATCAGACTTTTATTGAAATGTGTATAAAGTTTAAAGAATTGAAAAAATAAAAATTAAGTTTAAAAAGGAAATATTCAGGCAAATTGAGAATTTAGTCAAAAATTATATTATTTGTTTTATGGTTTCCAAATACGGAGATCTAAGCCAATGTGTTTTCCATTCTTTATACAATTTATAAAGAAGTATTTTAACTTGCATAAAAACAGTAACACTCAGATAGAGACTTGGAAGCTAATCCTGACAAAATGCAAAAAAACAAGACATGTCTCATGATGTACGCTTTGTTTCAGGATAAAATTTGTGGGCCTAGTAAAGCAATAGGTTTTTAGACCTTTGTGAGCTTTTCTAAGTTTTGACCATCACTTTTTGTGTTCCTTAAAGTATGTACTTAAATCAGTATCTCAAACCGCTCTGCTTTGCTTAAAACTTTCAGTAAAATTTTCTCAAGTTTTAAAGCAATGTAATTATTGTATTTTTCTGCAACTGTAATAATTTATTTTTCATTATAAGTTTGAACTTAATGTTTCTAAACAACTGTTTTCAATATGTGGCTCCCCTCTTACAAGATGTAGAAGTTCCCCATTATTATCCAGGGAAACAAAATATTTTTTCAGGCCTCCCAAGCTTGTAGGAATAAAATTAAGGATGCATAATTAACAATTGTAGTTCAATCACTGTGCCATGTACCCTCAGTTGCACTGTATAAGACTTTGGCCTCTTGCAAAGTACACATTTATCCAGCATCTCCAGGAGTTATCAGCCAGCACTTTGGTATATATTAAGTTTGCCCTCACAGTGTGTGTTAGCTTTCTGCTATGATTAGTGCATCCCTATCTAATGTTGTTCAATATTTGTTAATACTGTGAAAATGTACCTTTGCCAAGGTACCTTCTGATTGTTTAATAAAGAGGTGAACAGACAATAGCTAGGCAGGAAGAGGTTAGGCAGGACTTCCTGGGACAGAGGACTCTGGGAAGAAAAAAGGCAGTGTTGCCAGTCAGAGAAAATGGGAGGTGCAAGATGGAAGTGAGGTAATGCCATATGGCAGAATGTAGATTAATATAAATAGACTAGTTAAAGTTATGAGAGAGAAGTCCAAGCTAAAGGCTGAGCTCTCATAACTAATAAAAAAGTCTCCATGTTGTTATTTGAGATCTGTCTGGCAAGACAGAGGAAAACTCAGTACAATCCACACCTGTATTTCTCAGGTCATGCTTTCATGCTTCCCCTGAACATTACATGAAGTCAGATGTTGAGACTATAAACCACAATCTTTTCAGTTTAACCCTGTTCCTTTATTCAACTATTTCCTAGTTCCACTTGTTTTTCTTTCTGTTTACCCTAAGGTAATGTCTGTCTTTGATGGTGAGGTATGTTTCTTGAAGACATCAAAAGATGGATCCTGTTTTCTAATCTATTTTAGTAGCTGTGTTTATTATAGAAGAGATAATAAATAATATTCAGCATTATTTTAGAAAGATGCTTATGAATATCTGTTTTTGTAATTTTGTTTTATTTTTCATTCCCTGCCATCAAACTTTGCATTCTCTTTTATGTGTGCATGTTTTAACCCATCAAATATAATTTGTGCTGCTCCTATACACTTTGTGTATGGCTATCCAGTGGACCACGTTGGCTTACCATGGGTAATATCCTTAAAGAAAATTGACTCTTTTCTGTCAGCTATCAGTTGGCATAAGCTTTTTAGTTAAGGATAGGACTTCATGTCCTCCTCTCCACCCCCGATAGGATATTATCTGGCTTGAGATTTTAAAGGACTTTTGTATATGGTCACAGCTACACTAAGTTATATGTGAAACTGTTCTACTATATCTAGAAAACATTGCTGCCTTGTAATTACCCACAGCCTCTGATCCTTGAAGTCATTTCATTTCCTCTTATACAATGATCCCTAGCCTTGAGAAAAGGGGGTGGTAGAGATGTCCCATTTAGAGTTGAGAATTTATCAGTCTCTTATTTTCTACACCTTAATTAAATGTGGGTCTTTGTGTTAATCACCATCATTTGCAAAAACAAGTTTCTCTGATTAGATCTGAGTGATGCACTTGCTGTGGAATATATAAGTTTAACTATGTGAAGATGTGTTACATTTGTTTATGTTGTGGAATAATAGATTAACTATGTAAAGATATATTGTGTTTATCTACAGAATATTTGGTTAGCCATGTAAGCTGTGTTGCACTTGTTTACCTTGCCTTCCTAAGGCACCTAATTTTTCTAAGAAAAACATAAATGGCCAGTAGCTAGGCCGAAGGTATAAGCAGGACTTTTGGACAGACAGAATAAGTAGGATGAGGAATCTGGGCTTAGGGAAGAAAAGGAAAGAAAGAAAAAGAGGCACCAGGAAGATGTCAGGGGCTGACTAATCAGCCAGACATGGAGGAAGCAGGAAAGTAGGACATACAGAATGAAAGAAAGGTAAAAAGCCCCAAGGAAAATGTAGATGAATAGAAAAGGTTAAATTAAGTTAAAAGAGCTAGTGGGACATACCTGTTATAAGGCTGAACATTCATAATTAATAGTAAGTCTCCATGTCTTTATTTGGGAACTGATTGGTGGCCCAACGAAAATTCCTACTATGTGCACTTATCTATGGGTATAATGATAAATCACTAGGAGTTCATTTGTGTGTTTAATACTATATCAATTTAGCAGAATGATAATGATTCATTTTCTGCAGGAGACCATGACCTGTCTAGCTCCAAGTTCTTGGACAGATAATGGTGTAAAGTGTTGTTTGCATATTGTGGAGCAGGATTTAAACCTAGTAAGAAAATGCTTGTTTATTCCCATGGAAATTGTGTTAATCTTCCACCATTCCACCAGTGGGCTTGTCTTGCTAAGTCAATCATTTCTGCAGCTCTCAGATTTCACTGCTGGGTAAACTGATGATACTCCTTTCCTATGGTAACATGCATGGCACCTCCCATCACTTTGAAAGTTAGACAATAAGGATAAAGCTTTTAGGTTAACAGCAAATCCTGTGACCAAAATATGTGGTTTCTTAAGCAGTAAGATTTTTACTATTCAAGTCAGGTGGTGGTGGTGAACAACCTTAATCCCTACAATTGGGAGGCAGAGGCAGGTGGATCTTTGTGAGGTTGTTACCAACCTGGTCTACAGAACTAGTTCTGGGACAGTTAGGGATGTTACACAGAGAAACTCAGTTTCAAAAAATAAAAAAGAAGATTAAAAACATTTTACTATTTAACTATCCAATGCTGGAGAGTAACAAAGATCATTGGCAATAATTTGTATATTTGGGCATCCTTGAGCAACAACTCAAATACCTTATAGGCATAGGGATTGCTAAGATGAATATTGTTAAAATTGTCATCCTACCCAAAGCAATCTAAAGATTCAATAGAGCCCTCATCAAAATTTATAGAAAGTAAAAATAATCTCAATATATATGGAAACACAAACGATCAAAGGATGGTGAAAATAATTCTGATATATGAGAAAAATCTGCTAGAAGCATTACTATCTCACATTTCAAATTATCCTACAGAGTTATAATTATAAAAACAGGATGATTCTAGCATAAAAGGACATATTTATTAATGGATCAATGGAACGAATTGAGGAACTCCATACAAACCCACACTCCTTCAGCCTCCTGATTTTTGACAAAGAGGGCCACAAAAAACATTGGATTGAAAAGGCAGCAACTTCAACAAGTAGTGATGCTCAACTTCAATCCCTACATAAAGAATAATGAAACTAGACTCTTGTATTTCACCCTGCCCACAACTTAACTTCAAATGAATCATGGACCTTAGCACGTACACGATCCTCTGACTCTCTTGGAGAAGAAAGTTGTGAACTCTCCTGTTGGCACAGAGAATGACTTTCGGTATAAGACACATGTAGGTCAGGCTTTAAGTCCAATAACTGACAGATGGGCAATTTTATTTATACTTTAAGGCAAGTTTTGTTGGAGGTCAGATCTGTTTTAGACTTTCCCGGAGGTATGCTGATGTATGAAGAAGGAACTTAGTTTTTTGTCTAAAATCAAAACATGCTTGGCAAGGTCAAGTATGGCCAAGGGCCAGACCCTTGGGCAAACTGGATATGGATTCTGGGAACTCATACTTCCCTCCCCAAATGAAGTGGTTATCAGTCCCAAGGCTACTGAGCAGTCAACTCTGTGAAACACTTGAATTCCCTTCGTGCAACATTGCCTGATTAGGTTCCTGTTTTCCTCATCTTATTGTATGATAGTTTTTATTCTTGACTCTGTTCCATTTTCACCCTTTTAAACTGTATATAAAATGGCATTCTTAATAAATCTGATTGGCAGAAGCCATCGACTTATGAGATCTCCTCCTCCCAGCTTTCCTGTCTTCTTCGTTTTACTCATCCCCAGTTCTCCACCTGTTATTGCTGATCTAGGTCAAAGTTTATTTTCCTTTAGATTCCCATTCCATTGTGTCAACTTCTGATACTTCCCTGGGTACCCAGTGACCACACCAGTTTGGGAAGCAGATCAGTATGCGCAGCCATCATCAGAGAAGCTTCCTCTTGCAGTAGAGGGGAACAAGTACAGAGACCCACAACTGAACAATATACAGAGAGTGAGAGACCTTGAAATACCCTGTCCCAAATGTTATGATGTCTCCATGGAACTTTGAAAAAGAGAGGCAGAACAACTATACGAGCCATTGGTGATGCATGACAGCATGGAAACAAGGCCTTCCAAATACAACAGGACTGACCCACATATGAACTCACAGAGACTGTGACAGCTCATGCAGGGCCTGCACAGGTCCAAGCCAGATAAAGTCCCCGCACTAAGAGGGGGAATTAGACATGACTTCCCATTGCTAACTGCAAACTATCTCCAAATAATAGCCATTTGCAAAGGAAAAAGTAGTTTTCCCCAATGGAGTCACGGGGTATAAAAATTACACTTAAGGGAGGCTTCGTGCCTAGCAGCAGACTGCCAACTCAAAACAAACTGGAAGACATTTTTAGAACTTTCTTTTGTTGTCTCATAAAGCGTCATCTGGACTTTTTTTTAAAACTTTAGTGGGTTTTTTTTTTTGCTTTTATATGATGATTTCTGACTTTCTGGTCTCTGTGTGCATGTTAGTATATATGCATGTGTGTATGTGTATTAGTGTGTTTGTGCCTGTCTGCATGTTTGCACATATGTGTGCATATGTTGCATGTGTGTGGATGTGTGCATGCTTGTGTGTGTTTCTCTGAGTGTGTGTGCATGCTTGTGTGTGTTTCTCTGAGTGTGTGTGCATGTGTGCATCTCTCTCTCTCTCTCTCTCTCTCTCTCTCTCTCTCTCTCTCTCTGTGTGTGTGCATGACTCTGTGAGTGGGTGAGTGTGTTGACAGAGGTTTCTGTCCCACCTGGTCCTTCAGTCACTCAGTCCCATAGAAACACACAGAGGTCTACATTAATAATAAACTGATTGGTTTATTAGCTCAGGCTTCTTATTAACTCTTGTAACTTATATTAGCCATTAATTCTTTAAAATTCATATTACTTGTTCTCCTAAAAAACATACTTACTCATTGACTTCTGTTGTGATTAAAAATGGCATAACGCATTATTTACCACTTTAATTCTGCACATTTCCAAAGAGGATATAAGAAAATTGATGACACTGGCTATATATATAGAATAACAAGACAACAAATTTGAAGAAACAATGGAAATTCAATAGCACAGAGAAATGTAAAAGTAGTTATACTTCATGTAAACTAATATTGGAGCTATTTGGACAACTATAAGTTGAGTTTCTTGACTCCTGATGACGGGTTTTGAAGCACTCATTTGTCAAAAGAGAGTGTACCTTTTATTTAGATGTAGAAAAAATCTAAACACACATGTTTTGAAACTGTTTTAATGATTTTACTTATTTCATTATTTTGGCATAATTTCACAAGAAGGATTAATTACATGAATCATAATTAAAAGATAATGAATAATATATAGCATGCTGCCCTTTTCTTCTAGTCTTTGTTTTCATTTTAATACTTAAGGTAGAAATCTTTCGTATTTCCAACAGAGATCCTAGATGCAAGTTGTAGCATAATTTTAAAATAAAATTATTATATGCGATCCTATAAAGGTAATTTTGTGGAAAGCCATGATAATAAGATATGGATTTTTTTTTAGCTTTCTGATGTTGTACTATAATGACTAGGGTGTAGATAGCAAATAATTATATCTCATAAAAATGGATACAAAGACAGAAGTAAAATACATTTAGATTTTTTTATGTGAATAAAAGATTTTTTCCTGAGCATATTATAAAACTTGTTAGATATTTAAAAGTATGATAAAACTTACTCATTACAGGCTTAATATTTGCACTTTCTTCTGAGTTAACACATTCACATCAATTACTATAAAATAACTTTTATAACCTTTGTACAACACCAAAACTTTAATATGATTTTAAATGTTTAAAAGAAACTAACATCTTGAAATAGAATAAATCAGTTTCTTTTTTTTAAGTTTGGGATTTTGCATTCGTCGCCCAGGACTTTTTTGTGTGTGATTGGGTGAGAAATCTTGGACATGGAGGAATCTGGTAGTTTGATGTAATTGGCCCCCATAATCTCGCAGGGAGTGGCACCATTAGGAGGTGTGACTTTGTTGGAGTGGGCATGGCTTTGTTGGAGAAAGTCTGTCATTGTGGGGGGAGGCTTTGAGGTTTCCTATGCTCAGGATACTGCCCAGTGTCTCAGTAGACTTCCTGTTGCTCGCAAGATGTAGGACTCTCAGCTACTCCTACAGCACCACATCTGCCTCAACACCATCATGCTCGGGTCATAATGGTCATAATGATAATGGGCTGAACCTCTGAAACTGAAAGCAAGCCACCCCAATTAAATGTTTTCTTTATGACTTGTGTTGGTCATGGTGTCTCTTCACCATAGAAACATTAACTAAGGCAAGGAATGAAATGGAGTGAGGGAATTTTTTTGTTTTGTTTGTTTTTTCTAGGCATAGTTCCTCTGTAGCTTCCATCTTGAGTTTTTCACGTTTTCTGAGAGAGGACATTCACAGGATGTGGTACGCTGTAACAGTTTATGGGCACCAACCACTTCTCACCAGGCATTCTCTGAATCAGCTTGCTAGTCATGCTGACTAGCCTTCCAGAACTTTACTTTCCCTGTCTGAAAGTGAACAAATACTGACATTAACACCATAGGACATTCATAGATCTGAGGAGAACTAAGTAGCTTGCTCAGTCTTTAGTCCCTGAAGCGTGGTCAGGGTTGGAGGATACCTTCCCAAGTGATTCTCTCAACTGCTCTGTAAAAGGCTTGATGCATTTCATCTTCAACACAAGGGGCTGCTGGAATACCCTTGCAGCTTTGTCTCAACACAAGGGGTTGCTGGAATACCCTTGCAGCCAGCCAGCTTCTTTTTTCTCCAAGGACAGAGAGAGCAATGAAACCAAGGAAAGCCCCAGATACCATTGTGCTGCCTGTGACATACTTCGGAATAGGTGTGCTAACTTTTGCCTTATTCTGACCTTTAGATGAGAATCTCAATTGTCCATACATATGAAGGCCAGAGGAATCAGTCTCCCTTCACAGAGGAAGCAGTATCAAAATTTTTTTAGAAATAATTTTAAACCACAGCAATATACCCATACACTCTTTAATCACAATTGCAATTATTTTGAAGAAAATTCCATTCCAGTACATCAATCTCTGTGTGCTCAAATATGAACCCCTACAAGATAAGGGTTTAATAAAAATAAAATCACAGCATAATTCTTGTGTCAAAACAAATCAAAGAGAAAAATCTTTTCATTATAACCAAATAGCCAATGGTCAAGTTTTTTAATCATTACTTATTTTACAGTTGGTTTAGTTTAAATTAGAACGCAAATAAGGAACACCTCTTGCACCAAACACTTTCAAGGTATTTAAGAACTTACTTTGAAGATCCAGTTCAAAATATACTTACCACCAAATATAACTATGAGATGGATCACTTCACAAGTGGCCCTTCAATGATACTCAACTGAGGCTTTTTCTATGTCACTTACTATTTCTTTCACAAGGACAGCTACTAAGTAAGAACACAGATTTTCCTATCTTTGGACCTGAAATTTGCATGACTGCTTTGGCTGCATTCCCAATAAGTCACATGCCTATTCTAGTAGCATGCTGAAACACAGTAGGAAGATGCTGACCATTAACTGTCCAGAATCTGTTCGGCCCAAAGATTGTTTGTACATCTGGTACACAGTAATGCAACTTTGGCTTTTATTTTTTGTTTTGTTTTTCTTCTAAACACTGAAGCTATTCTTGACAACACTATCTAGGGGCTGGAATATAGTAAGACAAATAAAGTACAGCTTTTGTGCATCAGAAACAACTGGCTTCATTCATTTAAATAGAAATTTTGTTTTATATCTACCTTATTATGTTTGGGTACAAAACATTTGACTCCAGATTCAGAATAAATGACTTGGTTAATGTAGATAATTGAAATAAGCTAAGTATCTACAATTAATTTATTAAATATGTGTTTTCATATTTCATCTTACAATCGATATTGGTACCATTTCATTAGTAAGTTTAATTTATATATGTGTTTCTAATAATAAGACAGTAATATAGCCTATTAAGTTTTCACTATAGCTTATTTTTTACTCCTATTTTGATTCAAGTATTTTCATTTTTTCAAACATAATTTTATATGTCTATTTGAAATAGTGGGAGTGTTTGTAAGTACAATTATAGCTAGCCTAGCACAAATAATATTCTAAATGTTCAAAATTAGAATCGGAAAAGTTAACAGGCAACTGTAACATAACTACCTATGGACACAAATTTATTCAAATGCTGAATATTTTTACTAAATATAACAGTTTACCCAGAAAGTATCCTAAGTATTTCACATTCATTATAAATAGTTGATTATTTTTCTAACAAGGACTTTCTAACATTTTCAGTAAGATATTAATTATATTTCTCATATTGTATTTACAACATATGTTTTATATTGACACATGAATATATTGTCTCATTACTCATTACTATGTGAGGTTGCAAATATTATGAAAATCTTTTTCTTTGTCTAGCTTCGTTTTACTGTTACTCAGTGACTTTCAAGATTATCATCACTAGTAAGTTCAAACTCCTGTTGAACTTCATTTCACAAGACACAACCATTGTAGTAAGAAATATTTACAAACAAGCCTTTTGTTGGCTGCTAGGATTAAATTTTGAGGATTGTCAACTCTGCTATCACAGCCAATTTTTAATGCTTACTATAAATTTTCTCTCTCCTATTTACTTTATTCCTTTTTTTAAAAAAAAAAAAAGAATTCCAAACTACCAGAGGATAGTTTCCTTAAGAATGTTGTCTCAGGTATGGTCAGAATATTAATTAAGCCCATCAATTCCTGTCAAGTAGTAACAATGTCATGAGCTGAATGGAGCCTATGACCTGTGAAAGATCTATTCATGGGCTTCAGTCTGCTCAAATACTTCTCTAACAAGTGAGCATAAACCTTTTTCACAGTTGCATTAAGTGCTTCAGCTGAGTGTTTCGTGTTTGGTTTCTGCATCCTTAACCATACTGCTTTTCTTCCTCTGTGGGGGAAGATTTCATTGCATGATGTATTTAAATGCTTCCACCTTTCTGACTGCTTTACTGTGGTTCCTGTGGGACTTCTCACTGTATTTGCATGTAAGTGGAGGGTTTTTATAAAAGAATTAAGTTTACTCAGATTAAATCTTCTGGGATATACAAAGTAATTTTTAAATAATTAGCAATAACTTAAAAGCATGGGCTCAAACTAGATGAAAGGTATATGGTTTTCATTTAAATATAGTCATTAATTGGTATAGTTTTCCCAGTTGTGTATGTGTTTTTAAAATCACCTTTGAAATAAAAAAAAACCCAACAATCTTGTTAGTTTACTTAATGTGCTGCTCCTGACTTTATGCAACACATTGCTGCACTAAAATTTATCTTAATTTAGGTAGTAAAACTAGTATAAGATGTCATTGTATGAAAATGATGTCTGGATAAAGTCTGGGTGGTAAAACCTGTTTTAAAAAATTCTGTTGTGGAACTGGCTAAGAGATCCACAGTTAGTCAATTTCTGGTATTTCAAGTTAAAAGTTATTATGATATTCACTAGATTCAATTAACTATTATTTTGTAAAATGGAAAGGTAAATGTCTTATCTGGTCTCAAAATTATGCACAAATGGATTAAAATTGCTACTTGTCTTTGAATAGTTGGAAAAGGACATGGAAAACATATGTAGCACCTCTTAGTGTCTGCACAAACATACAGATGCAGATAGGTACTTTTCTGCATGTGAATTCACAGTCTTGGAGACAAGAGCAAAGACATTTTCATTCTTTTTCAAGAAATTTATAATTTTATAGATTGGTAATTTGGTAATATTATTCAAAGGGAACACAAAAGATGGTACCTAAAATCTAAAATCTGTCACTAAATGTTTTACTGTGATGGCCCCATTCTCTAGAATTTTAAATAAAGCCATATTTTATTTTTAATATGTTTTGTTTATTTTCTTTTAAAATATGGCCAATCTGTTAAAGTACATCATGAAATGAAATGGATCTTGGAAGATACAAAGAAGCATAAAGACATATATAAAATATTTAAAAATGTATTTCAAAGTTGCAGTTTTACAAAAGTTGTCCAAACTCATCCAATTTTAGTCAAAAATATATGCAGTAATTTTGGCTACAAAATGCACACTGCTAAAACAAAAACATTGTGTTATTAGAGTTGAGTATAAAGGTTTGTTCTACTAAAAGATACAACTTCACTGACATGTAATTGCCTAAGGAAGAATGAATCTATAGCCATTACTGGAGGAAGAAACAAAACTGAAGATGAACTCAATATACAGTGGTACTGGGTTGGCTACATAATCTTTTATGCACATAAAAAAGAACATTATTTTAAAATGTGTTTTTCTGCTTTGATAGGAGTAATTTTGCATCCTTATAAACTTCAGGACATTTTGGTTGAAAAGTGGTTCTATTAATAAAGACAATATGATACATTTACACAATGGAGTATTACTCAGCTGTTAAAAAATAACATCATAAAATTTGCAGGCAAATGGATGGAACTATAAAAAAAATCCTGATTGAGGTAGCCCAAACTCAGAAAACAAATATGGTAGACACTCACTTGAAAGTGGACATTAGCTATAAAGTAAAGGATAATCATGGTGCAATCCACAAACCCAGAGAGGCTAAGTAATAAGGAAGGGTCAAGGTGAGACTCAAGGATTTCTCTGGGAAAGAAAAATAGAATAGATTTCATGGGTGAACTGGGGACAGGCAGAGAGGAGAACAGAAAATATCAGATGAGGGGGGTGGGGGGATAGAGGACTGGGAGAGAGGACTGTGATCAGAGGTATTTGGGCGGTGAGGTACAATGGAAACTCCTAGAATCTACAAAGGTGATCCTAGTGAAGACTCATAGTAATGGGGGATACAGAGTCTGAACTGGCCATCTTCTGAAACCAGGCAAGGTTTCCAGTGAAGGGATTGGGACCCCAGACCTTGAAAACCTTTGACCTACAATTTGTGCTGCCTGCAAGATATGCTGGGGCAAAGGCGGCACAGAACTTGTGAGAGTAACCAGAATGACTGGACCAACTTGAGAACCATGACATGAGAGGGAACCCATGCCTGACACTGCCTGAAGGACCAGGAACCAGAGGATGGACAGCCCAGAGACCTTAGATAGACCCAAATATGAATGGAAAAAAATAGCCAGTGAAATGATAATCTGCTATAATTGTAGACCGGAGCCTAGCCCAGTCATCATTAGAGAGGCTTCATCCAATGATTGATGGGTCCAGATGCAGAGACCCACAGTCAAATATTAAGCTGAGCTCAGGGAATCATGAAGAAGAGGGGGAAGGATTATAGGAGCTGGTGGGGTCAAGGACATTCCATCAAGGACATCAAAAAAAAAAAAAACAACGCACAGAAGCAATTAAGCAGGGCTTGTAGGGGCTCAGAGAGACTGAGATGACAACCAGGGAACCTGTGTGGGTCTGACCTAGGTCCTCAGCATATATGTTATTGTTGTATAGCTTGGTGTTTTTATGGGATACCTAGCAGTGGGAGCAGGGACTCTTTGACTCTTCTGCTTGTGTTTGGGAATTGCCTAGTCTTATTGTGACTTGATATGCCATGCTTGGTTGATATCTCTGAGAGCCTGTCCTTTTCTGATGGGAAAGGAGGAGTGGATATGGGGGAGAGGAGGCAGGGGAAACTGCAGTCAGGATGTAATATATGAGAGAAAAAATTTTAAGTGGTTCTGTTAATACTTAGTCAAAAGTTACTTTATCTCACCACATAGGAGATTCTACAGAAAAAGAATGACAATACATGCCTTAAGGGATAGCAGTGAAGGAAGGATATAACTGAGTTGCAAACAATGGCATAGTAAAATGAACAACTCCAAAAGGCCAAATACTAGATTCCCGTGCAATTAGCTTTATATACTCTGGGCATATTGCAAAATCACTATTTTCTGAATATAGATATAAATTTCACTGACATAAAACTGCCTACCGAACCATTTTATAAATACATCATAAGAAAAAAGAAATAGAGTGAACCTGTAACCATCATTGAAGGAAGAGAGAAAGCTGAAGGTAGAGGCATGTCTTACTTTACAGGGTGTAATAAAGAGATAGCTGAAAACTTCAATGATCATAAAATACTCTTCCTTGCCACATGTTTGTGGTCTGTTCAGAATGCGACTTACAGGTCTCTCTTAGCTTGTGAAGTCTTTGTTCTTCATCCTCACACATGGAAACTGTGTTCTTTCCACAGGTGGTCCAAATGTTTCTGTACTTACCCCATCTCTCTAGAACTCATCAACCACATTGACTTTCATGCCTTACCTGACCAGGACTAAGTCCACTACGCAACTGAACCAGGCTGACCATGACTCCTCTTTGCTCTCTTTTAAATTCATGGCCTCATTATACATTAATTGTTGTTACATACATGTATGTATATGTATATACATATATATCTAAATACAACCTACTTGGTATGTGTAATGTTACTTATATATATGCTTTCAGGGCTGAGCATTTTTTAGTGGATAACCAATTGGTATGTTCTTCCGCGGGGAAGAATATTTCTCTGACTCTCAACATTTCTTAATTGCCTGTTATTCTCTGTGTAGGACTGTGGCCTCACAGGCTTTCTTCCTCTGTCCACTGAGGCATTCTTTTTGTTGTTGTCCGTGTTCAGCTCATGTTTTTATAGTCATGTTGGTGAGACTTTATGGGTGTAACATCTGACATTACTGGAAGAAGACGCGGCCTCACAATGAACTCCTTAATCATCTGGCTCTTACACTCATTTTAAAATATTGATCACTATAGATATCATTTATTCCTTTTTAAATGTTTTAGAATATCTTATAATTTTGTACAGTTTTTGTTAGTTAGATATTAAAGACATGTCTCAAAATTGAGACAGTATAAAAATGTGGGAAATGATAACTTGTTTCCTTTTTCACGTGTGCAAGTGTTACTCTGTCGAAACCTTAAAGAGAAACTTTCAGAATATGGGCAGGTAACGTAAGCTCTTCTGTTTTTAGTAGGGCATGCATCTGACAGCTTAAAATAGCTGTTCTGTTTTATATGCTCATCAATAAGGGAATGCCCACATCACAGAAAACATTTGATATTATAAAATATTAGATCTGGGGAGGCAGGGTTTTGGTGGGAACTGGGAGAAGGGGAGAGAAGGGAAACTGCAGTTGGGATGTATTGTATGAGAGAAGAATAAATAAAAATAAAAAATGTCCTGTAACATAAAAAGAGAAACGAGCATTAAAAATCAGATGATAGGTAAAAATTGCATTTCATTTTTATGTGTATGCTTCTAGTTAATTAGATGTAGTTTTTTTTAAATGTATACTACAAATTCTCTTCTCATACACAGCAGTCTGATAATAATCTTTACTAAGTTTTTCTAGTAGGATAAGTTCTCTTTATTTGTAGTTCTTTTTATACATGACTGGAAAAATGGATACTTGTTTCTCCTTGCCCATTTTGCCTAGCTCAGTATTACACTTTATTCTGATTCTTGAAAGATACTAAATCTCAATTATGATAAAATGTACTAATTCTATGTATTTTTATTATTTCTTTGAGAGTTTCTTGCAACCTGTTGGAATCATATTCCCCTTTCCTCCCCTAGCTATTCCCAGATTTATCTCACCTTCCCTAACCAATATTCTTTGTGTCAAAACAAAACACAATTTGCTGCCTAAATATTCTTGGATGTATTATCTTCCACTTGAGCATGGTCATTTACCAAGAGCTACTTTGTTAGAGAAAACTGTCTCTTCCTCTCCAGCACTTAGCAATTGACACTATCTTCATGGTTTGGGGTGGAGTTGGATCCCTAATTGCTGTTCCATGCTGGGATTTGGTCTAGACTGGGGTTATCAGGTGGTTCTTGTTGGGGAGAGTTTGTGAATGATTGTGTGTTAAGATATGATCCCTAGCAGGGATCTGTCTAGTGGTTCTTGTTGCAAATATGTAAGTTGTTCCAAGCTGGGTTTTGCCATGAGGTTCTTACTACCTAACATATGGGTCAGGGTGTGGGTTTGACCAGTTCCTGCTGGAGATGTACCATCTTCTTCCTCCTGTAGTTCTGTTGGGTGGTTCTAGATGTATGTCTTCCAGGTAGTCCTTGATGGGGTTCCAACAGGCTGTTTCTTTTTTTCTAGAGATCTGTTTTGTGATTCTTGCTGGGGATCTGCCATATTATTCTTCCAGGTTCTGTCAATTGCTTCTTGCTGGCTGTCCTTTAGATGGTTGTTTCTATTGGTCTACCATGTGGTTCTTTCTATGGGTCCCTCCTGTACTTCTTCCTGGACTTTTCCCCTGTTACTCTGTCTGGGAAGTTGCCACGTATGACTGTCTTAGAACTCCTCTAAATGGAATCTTCAAAAACTTAACTGGTCTGCAATCTGAGTTTCATGGTTTCTTCTATCAATTTTTTGATGACAAAGCTGAGAATGCTAAAATACTATAAGCCAAGATGGTCATCTCTTCCTCTCCATGTAGTTATATTTCAGGTGACCCAGCTTGGACTTATAGTATGACAGTCCCAGGACATTCAGTCTTCTTGCATAAAGGCCAACTTCCCAAAGATTTCTTCTTCTAATACATCAAGGAGGATGTTGATAAGCTTCTTATGACTTTGTCCTGAAAGTCACTCCAAATCAAGTCGACTGTATTCTAGTGATTGTATCTCCTAGACCCAGCATAGGATGGAGATATATGAAAATACTGATGCTGAGAGGCATGGTTAGCTGTGATCATCAGTAAAGAAGGTTTTCATCTTTGCCACTCTCTGAAATGGTGAAAAATGCACCAACTTTCTATTAAACAAGATAGGCCTTTTTTTAAAAATATAATATAGGTCTTGTGTATTTCTTTAAAACTTTAAATTTTGAGAACTGCTTTGACCAATATGCCTTATTGCATACCACACAAGTAACTTCCATCCTAGGCACAGATGTGGGCAGTGCATGATATAGATCTGCTCTATTTGACTTCATTTGCAGTTTGCATGTTTGTCTTTTAGGTTACACACATTTGTTCCTTAAAGGATTTATGGTATCCTAGTTCAAATATCATTATTAATGCAAGGTATTTGGAGGTACACTTACTGATTGCTTATATATGCCAGCATCTAAGCATTAAGGGAACACCAATTGATAAGAGATTGTTTCATCTTCAGAGAATCTAGGATGAGGGTAGGCAGAGGAAGCAACTTTCATATTTCAGATTTTCCTGGCTTATAGCCTCATGTAGTTATCTAAACATCTTTTTCTTAGACCGTCAAATTTTATCTCAAATCTCTGTCATGGTGAAATGAAACTATTTTTCAGGTTCTAAGAATAGTTTAGCAAACAAAACAGTACAAATGATAAATGTGAACTCTTAGATGATTTCAGCTGGGATTTATTAACAGAAGATGTATTTCTTCTTCTGGGTCATGAAGAACATTTTTTTTTCATTATGTGTATCCTCCAAGGAAGGTTATAGTGAAATAGACAAAATGTCAGAAATAATTAAGAAATATGTGGGGAATCTACCAACCAAAAATTACATCCTTTGGTGATGTCTAGTTTCGTCTTCTTAGTCCCTTGACATATATAAATACCAACATATCACATCTTTCAGATGATTCTGTGTAAGGTCAAAGCTGATGAGCACATGGCACAGTAAAAGCAGAAGACAAGAAAGACTTTCTCTGAGAAACCAGAGGTTGTGGGTTCTAGTCAGTCAATTTATATTACATACTTGATAAAGCCTCTAGAATCCTTTAAATTTGTGACATAAAAGGCCTTTTGTATCTGTAGTCATTTTTACAAGTTTCAAACATACTTCTACATAATTGTTTTATAATTCTATCATTTTAACTACAAAACTGCCTTTTATGGCATTTCTATTTTTTCCTTACTTATAAGATTGACAAAGTAGTAAAATCAACACAGGCAAAGCATAGCCCCCTGAATCACAATCCCTGGTTTCCTGTGAGAACTTGGTATGGATTTTTACCTCAGCTGACTTCTTTATTTCAATGGTACACTTACAAGAATTTGCTCATTGGCTATAAAAAATAGATATAAAGCATTTATTTTATTCATTCTCTGAACATATAGATAAGAAATCTGACATAGAAATTTTTCTATCTCACATTTTAAATTACTCATTAGCATGGTAATTATAAAAAAAGTCAATATAATCTTTTAAATGTACTATGTTAAGGAACTTTAAAATTTTATTCAAATAATTAATTGTTCTGAAGATAATTGGAATTCTCATTATTTTTATAAAACAAACATGAAAATGAGGTCCAGGGAGGACAAAAAATTCTTACTAGGTTTATTCCATAAGAAAGGGGAAACCCTGAGTTTACATCCTGCTTCTAAGATGTCCTCCTTGAGAGGCTAGGAAGGATTAACACTTCTTTCTCTGTTGATGGCCTCTTACTTCCCTTAACTTTTGTTTTTTGATGAACTTGAGTAGCACACAAGCTGCTAGTTCTCAGGCTCCTAAATATGTCAATCATTTTAAGCTCTTCTCTGAATCATTACCAATTTCCATAGATGGAATAAAAATAATCAACGTGAGTTTTTGTAACTTTTACCAAAGTTTCAATATTTATTCAGAAATACGTTTATTTTATATATAGTCTATATCTTGGTTATTTATATATTGAAAGAGTAGTCATAAAATGAGAAGGTAAAAATTATATTCTTCTGCCTTCAAAATATATTTCAGAAGCACAACTAAGAACATTTATAACTGTCAAATTAAATTTGATGTATCCCAGAGTACTTGAAAGGCTTGGTATATTCAGCTTCAACATTCTAGAAAGTGTTTGTCGTAACATGAGGGCCTGCTTGTTGGGGTTTCTGTCCTGCCCAGTTCCCACATCCGGTAAGCCCCAAAGAAATTACACAGAGGTCTATATTAATGATAAACTGATTGGCCCATTAGCTCAGGCTTCTCATTAGCTCTTATAACTTATATTAACCCATTATTCTTATACATGTTAGCCACATGGCTCAGTACCTTTTTCAGTGGGGCAGTTCACATCCTGCTTGTTTGGTATCTGGACAAGACTGTGGAGGAATGGGCTTCATCCTTCCTAGAATTCTCCTGTTCTCATTGCCCCGCCTCTACTTCCTGTCTGCTTGTACTGCCTATACTTCCTGCCTGGCTACTGGCCAATCAGCGTTTATTTAAAACATAATTGACAGATACAGAATTGTTCCACACCAGTTTGTTTTTCTATTTGTTTTGCATCCTGGCCTCAGTTTCCTCTCCCTCCTTTCTTCCCAGTTCCTTCCCCTCACTGAACCCCTCTCTGTTCCTCCTCACAAACCACTTGGACCCCACTTCTGTTTAGGAAAGGGCAGGTCTCCCATGGGTATCAACAAAACATAGCATATCAAGTTCAGTAAGACTAAGCACCTCCCCTTGTATTAAGACTGAGCAAGGCAACCCAACATGAGGAATAGGGTCCCAAAAAGTCAGTAGAAGAGTCAGACAGCCCTATTCCCACTGTTAAGAGTTCCACAAGCTGACCAAGCTGCACAACTTCAACATATATGCAGGGGGCTTACACCAGTCCCAAGCAGGCTCCCTGGTTGTTCTGTGAGCCCCTATGAGCCCAGGTCAGTTGATTCTGTGAGTTTTCTTGTGGTGCTCTTGACCCCTCTGGCTCCTGCAATCCTTTCTCTTCCTCTTCTGCAGAATTACCTGAACTCCATCAATTGTTTGCCTGTGGGTCTACATTTATTTCCATAAGTTGCTGAATGACACCTTTCTGATGACAATTGGCCTAGGTATCAATTCTTCTGCTCTTAAATTTTTAATTTTAATTAAAATATAATTACACATTTAACCCCTTCCTTTCTTCTCTACAACCACTCTCATGCCCCCTCTACTCCCTCTCAAATTCATGGCCTGTTTTTCTTTGACAATTTTTGTCAAAAATATATAATCTACTGAGTCTGTATAGTGATATTTGTTTGTATATGATTTCAGAGCTGATCTTTTGCTGTTAAATAGCCAATTATAGGGTTTATCCCTGGGAAATAATAATTCTACCTCTCTCAGCAGTCATTGGTTACTCATAGTTCTCATCTGAGAGTATACCTGTAATCCTTTCTTTCACATTAACATATATTTTGGTACTTTCATTGTTCAGGTCAAGTTTAAGCAGCCATACTGTTGAGTATTACGGGTTTAGTGTCCTTGTCATTTCTAGGACACACCATCACACAGCAGACTTCCTTGTCTTCTGAATCTTGCTGTCTGAATGATGTCCTGAGTCTTAGGTATAGGAGTTGTATTGTGAACACATCGTTTGGTCTTGGCATGCAAGGATCAGTTCTCTGTGTTATGACTAGGTGTGGTTTTCTGTAATGTCCTTATCTGCTGAAAAAAAGAAAGGATTCTTTGATGATGGGTGAGAGCTACTCTTCTCTGTGGTTATAAGGATGAGTTAGAATACAATTGCTTCTCTGGTCTAGTAAAGCAGCAATAGCAGGTTCTCCACTAAGATTCATGACCTCAGTAGTCACGGATAGTTATGGCCTTTGATTGGGTATGTCCATTGAATTCCCCTGTCCAACAACTTGAAAGGTTTCTTATTTCTGATACTCGAGGCTTTATTAGATATCTATAGCTCTTGTGGGGTTTATGAGTCAGCCCAATTGGCCTAACTTTACGTGTGTGTTTGTGTAAATTTAGGTAAATCCTTAAGGCATGTAAAAACAGCAATATTTATTTTAATTTTTTTTTTACTCTTTTTACTTATATGTGTCTGTATGGCATAGACTTGTGTCCTTCTCATGTGCTTGTAGTGCCTGTATAGGTCAGAAGAGGGTGAAAGATTCTCTAGAACTGTAGATGCAGGCAGTTCTGAGCTGGTCAACATGGCTGCTGAGAACCATGCTCATTTCCTCTCAAAGAACAGCAAGTGCCCCTCATCACTGAGCCATCTCTCTAGCCTCAAATTTCTAGAATGTTTTAAACTCAGATTTTCATTTTGTGATCACGCATTACATAAAATATTTGGAACAATTTATATTAATGCCCTCTTAAAAGAGACTTTGGAAAACTTAAAAGTGCTTTGATTAAAAACAAAACAAAACAAAAAAGTGTGGTGTCTCATTTTGATTCTCTCATATGGGGAGGCAAACAATTAACCTTGTCTCATAGGTCAGTCCTATGTCCCTCTGCAAAACTTGGCTGAAAGAGAAAATCAAGTAGCTCTTGAGGCAAGAGCTGAGGTTGACCTCCAACTTTGCACATGTATGTATATAGCCTGTATGTACCATGTATCTGCATCTGTACACACATGCATATATACAGACACAAATAAATGACTAAATAAATAAGTAAAATGAAAGAATCAAACAAAGAAATGTATAAGGTTTAAGTTTATATAATTGACTTAAAATCAATTTATATATTCAGTGAATTATAAAAATATCTTAAAACTCATTATCAAACAAATAAATTAAGATGCTTACATAAGTTTAGTATGTGGTACACAGTAATGAATTGCAGTGCTAGATAGAACTTGAGGACACTGGGGCATTCTTACTTGTTAGAAAGAAAAACAACTGGCTGAAAATTTCCCAGAATCTAGGAATTTTCCAGAAGCTAGAGAAAAAGTGATTATTCTCAGTGATGGCTCCAAAATATATAATTCTAGGGGTAAGACAAAACTACAAAATATCACATCGGTTGATATAAAATTTTACTTAAAAGAATATAATCTAAGGAAATAAATGGAGACCCAGGAAAAAGATTTGTATGCAAGGGTTTTTTTTAACAATAGTTTAAATTAAAATTTATAAAACCATAGAATTTAATAATAGTGGAGCAATTCACATACAATGCTGATGTAATATAAGGCTGCTGTGAAAAATTGCTACCTTGATAGGATATGCCAACAAGAAACAGATTTCTGAAGGTCAAGAAGAAGAAAAAAGATGGATCTCACTCCCAAATATTCAGGAAAGAGCAAAATGAAGTGAAATGGTTATTGTTATATTTTGGACCATCTTAATTTTCTTCAACTTTGCTAAATTCTCTTAATTTTTTTTAACAAGGAATTTGTATTGCCTTGTAAATCATGAAAAATGAATGGACTAAAATACAGAAGATGAAATTTTTACATTTTCTATTGAACACTTTGATTTAGAGATTAAATTGTTATTTAAGTGCATTGAAAGTTATTCAGCTGTGATAATTGAGTCTTGTCACAGGGCTCCAAAGCCTCAAGTAAAATTACAATATGAGGTTCTCAACTTTTGAATAAGAAGTAAAAGGCGCATTTAGCTGATGAATATCCACTGGTAATAAGAAACCTGACTTTTAGTATCAAAATATATCTGAAAACGATAGAACTAAAAGGTTACCTGAGTAGAAGTCAGAGTTTGAAAGCATTAATTTTGTTCTTGTTGCCAAGGCAACCATTTCTTTTCACGATAGGTTCAGACAGTGGTTCAAGGGAAACTGCCGTTTGGTTTTCTGGACTCTTTTCCAACCTTCATCAACCTCCAGACTCCTGTCAACAGAGAAGAAGACATTGAAAAAGTAAAATAGTGATTACTGTTCTGTGTATTTTACTGTAATCTTAGCACATCATAATCTTGCAGAATATTTCCATCTGATACCAAGCTAATACCAGTAAGAATTATTGAATGATATATAATAAAATTTTAAAATGTCCAATATATTTATGTATATATTATATCTGTCTATTCATGCATTTTAAATTAAATTATTACCTTAAGGTCTTTTGTCTCTAATGAACCTTCTGAGAAGGTTAGCTGCTCTGTTATATGCCATTTGTCACTGGAGATAATAATTGTCATCTCACCTTAGGCATCAAATTGTTACCTCTTTATAGCTATTTCTCTTTAGCCAAGAACTTGTATTTTTTTCCTTATGTTCACAAAGGCTCAGAAGGACAAAGATCAAAAGAAAACTTTTCATTAAGATCAGCTTAAAGGTCTTGCAATATAAAGAAGAAGTTCAACACAGAATATTGGAATGAGCTGACAAATGTGCATAGGTTCAAAAGTCCAAGGACTTTCATTGGTGTGGTCGCTCATTCCAAGGAGCCAGAGGCAGCAGATGTCACCTACCAAAAGGAAGA
Organism: Ondatra zibethicus; assembly: GCA_004026605.1. Classification (NCBI taxonomy): domain Eukaryota; kingdom Metazoa; phylum Chordata; class Mammalia; order Rodentia; family Cricetidae; genus Ondatra; species Ondatra zibethicus. Next base: position 17,064 of record PVIU01005574.1, on the reverse strand, counting down.
GTTCAACTTTGCCAGTAGAAGGTCAGCTGACCTCGAAGATTACTAATACCAGTAGGGCTCCAGGCACCATTGTGAATCACTCTGCTCTAATAATTCCTGCTCCTAAAGGGACCATGATTTCCCCTATTGTTCACTTTCTTGTCTGTTGACCTAGAGTGTAGATTTCTACCTCCACCATCTGACCCATTAACTCTTCCAGAATGAGAAACAGTTAAGTTTCCCAGTAGCTTTCTCTCCATAGTGGCTCAGCATTCCTAATGTTTGCCAGTTTATTTCAGGGCAAAATAGCTTTCAAATTAGATTCTCTTAAATCTATGGCAGTTTTTTTTTTTTATGAATCTCAATGGGTTTTAATCCAATGGAGTAAGATCATCCACATATTTCCTTGTTGAAGGTCCTTCCTGGTACTGCATCCTTACAGAATGGGTGTGCACAAAGTGGAGTCGAATTCCAACAGCCAAATTGTTTAACAAGAAATAGCCATGAGGCACATTTAGGAACTTTATTATTCTGTGACATTGTCATAAAACTTTTTGAGATTTAGCAATGGATTTCTTAGTCACTCTTATTTTTATATTTCCTTACTTTTCATTTATTGAAAATAGATGTTTTTAATATAATGTATCCTTGTTATGGCTTCACCTCTCCCAATTCCTCCCGGATCCTTTCCTCCTCCCCTCCATCTGAATCCATACCCTTTCCATCTCTCATTAGAAAAAAAACAAAATAAGCATTTAAAAGTAATATTCATATAAAATAAAAACAAAAGCAAACAATCCAGAGAGGACAGAACAAACAACAAACAAAAACAAAATAATAAGAATAAAAAGAACCAAAGCTAAAGCACAAGAAACACATATAGGTGAAGAAACATAGATGTTCATACACATATATATGAAGAAACATATATGTTCATATATACAGGAATCCCATATAAAAACCAAATTGGAAATTATAATATGTGTGCATAGGACTTGTACAGAAAAAAAATTTGGGTAGTGATGATGAATGCCTTTAATTCCAACAATTGGATGGTTGAGGCAGGAGGATCTCTGCGATTGAGACTTGCCTGGTCTATAGAGCAAATTCTGGGATAGCCAGGGCTACACAAAGAAACCCTGTCTCAAAAAAACCAACAACAACCAAAAACCAAACAAAACCAAAAGCAAATCCTTTGACAAAACATTATGAGATAAACAACCTCCAAAGATGTCTATGGAGTTCATGTTGTGCTGGACATCTACTGCTCTGAGGAGTGGTTTGTATCCTCAGTAAGACTGTTGAAGAAATTAATTTTTCTTTTGTGAGTGCTTACCAATTGGAGATTGCTTCTGGGTTAAGGTTGGGGTCTGCATCCACTTCCCCTCTCTGCAATGGAACCCCATCTGGAGCACACACATAAAGGCCCTGTGCTTTCTTCCACAGTATTTGTGAGTTCGAATGTACATCCCCTGCTGTATTTAGAGGACTTTGTTTCTTTGGTGTCCCTTATTCCCTCTGGCTCTTACAATCTTTCTGCTTCTTTTTCCACAGGATTTCTTGAGCCTTTAGGAGAAAGATTTGATGGAGATCTCCTTTTTAGGACTGAGTGTTCCAACATCTTTCATTCACTGCATAATGACTGATGTGTGTCTCTCTCTGTATTTGTTCCCATCTGATCCAGGAGGAAGCTTTTCTGATATTGGCTGAGCAAGTGAGTGATATAAAAGTATAGCAGAATATCTTTAGGAGTCATTTTGTTGTTATATTCCTTTAGCAGAACTGTAGTATTTGGTTTTCCACTGGGTCCTTGGCCTATCTGGTCTTTGGTCTTGGATACACCAGCACGATGAAGGATTGAGGAGGAGGGCTTAATCCAATCAGATACTGCTTGATTAGTCCCACAAGCTTTGTGTCAATATTGCACTAACATTATCTTACAGATAAGTCATCACTGTAGATCCAAGAGTTTGTAGCTGGGTTGGTGTTTACCTTTCTCCTTTCGAAGAATGCAAAGTAATTTTCAGTACCATGTACACTAGTCCAAAGGTATGAGGGTTTTAGGTAAGCACTATCTTGATTTTTCCATGTTCAGTGAATTGTGTAGTGTTGTCTTCAGGGATAGGGCCGTCCTGTCAGTTTGTGGAAAGCAACCAATAACCTTGGCAATGGCCTGGTTGTTTGGGAAGTTTCCATGGCCCACAACTTGGTTAGATCTAACCTATTCCCAGTACTGGAAGCTTATGGTAGTTAGAAGAGACGTCTAGTTGGTGTCCATCTCCCCTGTTATTTGGCAATTTCATTTAGATTGTGTTCATACATGGATGTATGTTTTTTGAAGCTTTTACTGTATCATTTCCATACAACCCCTCAAATGGTCTTCGTTTTAGCTGTCCCTCCCGAATTTCCTCCCTTACCCCTTCTTCCATCCCCCTCCCCATTTGATACTCCTATTCCACTGCCTTGCCTCAATCATCCATAACTATCTAGTCCATTTCTTTGTCCTAGGGATATCTATATGCTCCCCGCCCAGTCCCCCAGTCCCTTACTCTAGACCTAACCTCTGTGGGTCTGTGTACTGTAGCTTGGTTATCATTGTCTTAGTAGCTAATATTCACCTGTGAACAAATACAGACCATATTTTTCTTTCTTGGTCTGGGTAACCTCATTCAGGAGAATTTTTTCCCAGGTTTATCCATTTGCCAGCAAATTTCAGGATATTCTTTCTTTATCTATATTCATCTATTGAAAGGAATCTAGGCTATTTCCAGTTTCTGCCTATTATTAATAGAGTACAAATAAACATGCTTGAACAAGGGTCTTGGGAGTAGAATGAAAGATCACTTAGGTATAAGAGTGGTGTAGCTAGATCTTGAGATAGCTCTGTTTCCAGCTTCCTGGGGAACTGACACACTGATTTCCATAGTGACTACACCAATTAAACACTTGCATGAGTGTTCCCCTTGCTCCAACTTGTTACCAGTATGAGCTGTCATTTGTTTATTGATCTAGGCAATTCTGACCAGCTTGACAAGGAAGGGTTTACCTGTCTCCAGGTTACAGTCCATCATTGAGGGTAGCCTACTGGGGAACCTGGAGCCAGGAACTGAATCAGAGACCATAGGAAGAACACTACTCACTGGCTTGCTCCTCCTGACTTGCTCTGCCTGCTTTCTTATCCCACCCTGGACTATTGCCCAGCGTTGTCATCACCCACAGTGATCTGAACCCTCTCAAGTCAACCACTAACGAATCAAATGCCCCCCACAGACTTCCCTTTTTTGGAAATTCACATACTGTCTTCTGATACTATGAAAGCTAGTTCTCAGGGAAGGCTTTAAGGTCAGTTCTAGTTCAGGGAACTCGGAGCCTGTACTACAGTTCATGATGTATTTAAAAATAGAGGTTTACCTTCTACTTCTGGGGGCGATAACCAAGGGCAATAACAATAGACTGCAATGTTTGGAAGCCTTTTGGACAACCCTGACCAACAACTCTAAAGGGGGACTTCTCATGCCTTGTGTTGAGGTTTTTACTAGGTGGCCTATGATTCTTTGGAGTGAGAGCATTGTTAGCCCAGATGGAAATTTTTCATTTAAATCATGTCTCTTTATATACCTATTTGCATGTATTATAGGTATTTTAGGAAGATAGTTATGATTTTAGGAAGATCGTATGATTTCTTATGCCATTTTTAGGTATCATCACTGTTATTTTACCCTCTTCCCTGTGGAGAGAAAGCTTTTTGTAAATGCCAATATAATCTAATTTTAATGCCTATTATAATGCTAGTAACAAAATAAATGAGGGTTTAGATAGAAGACTCAGCTGTTAAAAGCACTCGCTGATTTTTCAGAGGTACTAGGTTTGGTTCCCAGGACCCACATGGGACAGATCATAACTAACTGTAACCCTGGTTCTGCGGAATCTTCTTCTTGTTCCCATGATCACCTTCATACACATATGAATGATTACAAACACACTCACATACACATTTTTAGAAGTATTTTAAAGTATAAAAATGAAATAAAATTTTAATAAAAATTGTTAGTGTAAATGCATGTAACATGTACATGTCTTTACATAAAAAATACAGGTAACACATGTGGAGATACATACAAATTCTAAACACCAGTTGGGCTAATTAATGATAATAGGATAGACTAAACTCAATTCCTATATTTTACTTTCTTAACTTCCTATTTATACAGGATGCTTCTGATAACCATGTATTTGTAGCTTAATTTCTAATGATAAAAATTTTATAATATAGATTGTGTTATAATAATGTAAGGAATTTATCAATCAAAAATAAAATTCATGATTCAAACACAAAGATTTGGAGTTAGAATGATCCTTAAGTATATCATAAATGATAATGATTTAGAAATAAACTATAAATTTTAAGCTGCTTGTTCTTCTCAACATGTATTTTTAAATCAATAGAAAATGAGATAAAAGTATGACGAGAATACCTTCTTTTCTTCATTATATTGTCACAGAATCTACTAAAGGATTAAAACATAAATGATGTTAAAATACTTTGTGGAACATAATGTACAGTGCTTAGAGGCTTGAAAATTGTGAAGTGCAATGTACATTACCTAATTTAGAGAACAGTTTACTGTTTATTATATAACATTCTATAACAGTCTAAATTCAATTAATTTAAAACAAAAATACACATAAAATATTAAGTTTTTTGACTTTCAAATGTAGTCTTGCTTGGTTAGTATTGTATAAGAGTCTGCTAAATGCAGTATCACTAACCATGAATTTTAATTTTGCCTTTTATTTACATCTATGAAACAGTGTTTTACCTTTTTACATAATAGCTACTTAATCTAAAGAGCAGATAGGAAGCCAAAGTAGAGATTTGAAAAGTTATAAATTATGTAAAGCTGAATAGTAAAACAAAAGAATAAATCGAAGAAAATAAAATGTGATGAAGAGCGTTCTATTTTATCCCTTCCAGGAATCCGCTAATGGCGTAACAAACAACCATATTGAAAGTGTTGTGTTTTTTGAAATTTCAAATGTCACCGCTGTTTATTAATACCTATTATTTGGTGAAGTCAGCCTCTATTATAATTTAGCTTTTCTAAATTTGACTTAGAAGTGGAATAACTAAGTTTAGAGCATTATAAAATATATCATTTCAAAAATAAATAAATCATTTCTGAGCTGTGGCTCCTCAGGTATTTTGATAAACAGTAGTCAATTTCAATTCTACCTAATCGACTTTCTTTATTAGAGTTTATTTTTGTGGCTCACAATATTATTTTGAGGTGACTGCACCTAGACTCCATAATATGTAATTCCTGTTTTGATAAAGTATTTATGGCAAATTTCTTAAAGAGAGTAGCAAAGGGATAAAATAAACCCGCATCCAGCCCTTGGCATTCATTTCCCAAATGTTTTGTTCTGGCAGCAAATCTAAGCCTGCATTTTGTTCTGACGGTATTCAAATTCTCTGCTGACAACCTACCATCTTAGTCACACACTGGACAGCAGTAACTTGCATCTTCCTGGAAAGGTGCATTACCTACACTTTGGTACCCTTTGAGTGTCCTCGAGAATGGCTTCATTGGACACCATAGGAGAAAAACAGCCAACCTGACTTATCCTGGTAAACCTTAAAAATAACAATAGGAAAGACGGTAATTTACGTACTGAATGCCCCTCTTTTCTATTCAGCACATTTTGTAGAGTATCTCATTTTCTAAAGCACTGTGAGAGGTCATCTTTAATGAAATCAAAGCTTTTAAGGGGGAAAGGACTGATGATATTGGAGCCTGATACTCTCCCTCCACCAGACAGGCTTGGCATTTGCTGCTTAAGTTAGCACAGCGTTAGCTGCAAGATGCATGAGTTCCAAAATGATTCTAAGTGTTCATTTAACATGAGGCTTCCTTTGAGAAAAAGCTGCCAGTGGTGCATAATTGTGCCAAATGTGCAGTAGTTTCATAATGTGGGGCTGTAATCCACTAGGAACTAAGTCCTGCTATTACTCTCTTCAGGGAGACTTCTAACATTCCACTCTTCTTATTGTGCATTGTAACCTGGAGTAGTTACAGCTTATTGGACATACCCTTAACAATTTGTGCATGTGTTGATGCTTTCATAATGCAAGTCAGAACAATGCATTATCAATTGGACAAGAATCACAAAATGGAGCATCTTGAGCATAATTTCCTTACTTCCAATAAATTATTCTTCCCTTTTACCTATGATGACTGTGGTTAGAACAGAATTTAATTGCTAAAATGATATAATTATCACATTGAGCAATAATGGGAATATTTTATTCATTGACAAAGTAAGCCTATTTTCATTTGAGAAAATGGGATATGGCTTTTCTGAAAATGTTGAGCTGGTCAGCCACAAGCTTGCATACAGAGATTTCAGTTCACTGTGCATAGGTTGGGTGTATGTGCATGTGTGTTCCAGTGTTGACAAGCACTTGCCTAAAGAATAAGCCCAGGGCCCTTTCCCAAAGCACAAGCACATTCTGTAACTGCTCAGGTAGGAAGTGAAGAGAATCTTATCCTACTGAACCAATCAGGGCCCTTAGAGGAAGCAGAATGCAATTTTCCAAATTAAAATCTGGCCAGTAAGCTGAGAGTAGTGCCTCTATTCTTCCAGAGAGCACCAGGCCTCTGGTCTTATACATTAACTGAAAATTGACATCTGTAGTAAAAAGAGTGTCTTGCATTCATACATGCTTAGGCAAACAGAGCTCAGCTGTCATTTTTGGGGAAAGAAAAGAATAATTTCTACAGAGTGGACAAGAACAATAAAGACTCATTGGTACAGCTGTGTTGTACTTTCAAAGGAAAAGTAACAAGCTTGCATCTATGTGCATATAATGCTTTTAACTTTTACATTTACTCTTTTTAGTGTGTGTGCTTTCCCATGTGCACCCCACAGCACATGTGTAGAAATCAGAGGACAACTTTCAGGCGCTGATTGTCATCTTCCACCATGTGGGTTCCAGGAATCAAAGATGATGAAGCTTGGCTCCAAGTACCTCTATCCCCTGAATCATCTTTCTGGTCCATATAGTCCCTTTTTAGGTCTGTGACCAATAAACATGTTGCATCTGAGTGCTAATAATGTGTCATAAAAATTAACCTGGCTCTTCATTTAAGAGAAAAATAAATATGAATAGTCCTTCCATTTTGTACACCTTCTTATAAATTGTTTCATGTCAGAACTTTTTAACTTTCTGTTATTACTAAAGATCCATATACATAAAAGATTTAAACATTAATGAGTTTACCATGCAATCATTGTAGTAATGGAGATTTACTATAATGATTGAGAATTTTAAGTATCAATAAAAATAAGTCACATATTAAGTGTCTAGTTGCAGGTTGAAGAAAATGTTCATGCCAGTCACTGGACAAGAACTCTCTGAAACTATTATCAGCTACCTATGATGAAATAGTAATTTAGTATGCATAATGGTACTACAATTCTATAGGTGTTTCAAAACTACCCAGTAAATATGTAAATACATCTTTTCAAAAGAAAGATTATTAAAACATTTAATAGCTTTATTTCATGTGATGAGATGAGGTTCTTATTAACTAAGAAAACATGAGAAGAAAGGCAATTATTATCCTAGAAGGAATGGTAGCATTATTTAATTTACCATCTTTTCCAGTTTAAGTTTTACATTTATCTTCCAACTTGTGAGTGGGATTGATTTTGCATTGCTCTTTATAATCACAGAATTAACCCCAACATTGCCATTAAATATGCTGCCCAAGCTTTTCTCCTCTTGTTTGGTCAGTAGGTCAGAGCGCTGTTCTCAGGAGGTCAGGGTCATCCGCATTAGCATGGCTCTGATGAAGCCACTGGTAATGCTCTCTGTCCTGAAGACTCTGAGGTGCTTGAGAAGAAGGGCAGATGGATTTAGAAACACTTATCAAAAGAGAAAGTGTCAAGTGTTGGGAGCTAGAGAGATAGTTTAGCTGCTACTCTTGCAGGGCCTGGGTACACAACGGTGCCTAACTCCAGTTCCAGGGACTCTGGCCATTTCTTCTGTTTCAGAGGGTACCAAGCACTCACATAATATACATAAATACATGCAGGAAAAATATTGCATAAAATAATAACAAATCTTAAAAAGTATTTTACAAACAACTGTAAGTGCCCTCAGTGGCTTACGGATCAAATCTATTATTTTCTTGTACAAAAAACAGCCATTATCTTTAATTTCTATATTCTTTTTAAATTTTTTCATTGGAAAAAATATCTCTTCAGAAAAAATAACCTGCATGAAAATGTAAAAAATTGTAAATTTTAATGTCATTAAAATGTAAAATATGTAAGCTAAATTACTTTAATTTAAATAGTAATTTTCCTCCAAAAATGAAGGAAGGATTTCTGAAAGCACTAAAGTCATTAGGTAACTTGTTAATCAGACCAAGTCGAAAGTTTTAAGTTTTTGGCATGACAAAATTCTTATTACACAATATTATTGCTTTGTTTGGTCTAATTTCCTAGAAATTTCTACATATTATAACTCCAAAAACATTTCATAGCGTTATAGAACTGTAAAAAAAAATCTTCAAGGGCAACAACAACATAGCAAAGGCAGAAGAACAAGGGGCTGGGCGAGAGGGAAAGGGGAGAAGGTAAAGGCCAAGGGATCAGATATGATTATCTGGACCTAGATGTGAATGAGGTTGGTCAAACAAGATTCTAGAAATTTAATCACCAGAAATTTTAAAAATCCTCTTTTTCCCCATCAATGAATCCTTACTGATTCATCTGATATTGCCCCAATGCACTGGTAAATTTCTGAAGAAATCTACTATACAATAATTTCTAATGTAAAGCACAGATGAGTCTACAGTTGCAGAATAATGATTTGAAGCCATATTAAATGCTTTCTTTTATGAATTGCCTTGGTTATGGTGTTTTTATTATAGTCATAGAAAAGTAACCAAGGCTGAAGCTAATATCAAAGAGTGGGCTATTGCTGGGACAGGACCGACAAAGCTGGTTTTTGTTTGTTTATTTGCTTTTCTTTTTTTTTGAGAAGTGTAGAAATTTTAGATGTTGGGCTGGAAAAGCAGTTGAATGCTGTAAGCAAAGCTTAATGAGCCATCCTAGTAGGAACCCTGAGGGCTTTGGGAACTGTGGAGACCCAATTTAAGAGGTGTCAGAAGGGAGCGATAAAACTATGTAGAGAATATTCTTGTGATGTTTGGCAAATACTGTGGCTGCTTTCTGTCCTTGTCCTAAGAATTTGCCTAAAGCTAAAAAAAAATAGGCTAATTTATTTTGCAAAGATTTCAGGACAGCCCAATATCAAATCTGTTGTACAGTTATTAGTAATCAATCTTATGAAGGTTTGCAATGAAAAAACAGAAAGTGGGGCAAAGGGAATACATATTTAACTGAGAAAACTCAGCTCTAGAAAACAAAGTTAGAGCCAAGGCTTGCACAAAGAGAGATAAAGAGATGAAATAAACTGGGCATTGGAGCACAGGGAAGGGTGCCCTTAGGGCAAGACCCTGTATAGCTCAGCCTCCAACCTTAAAAGAAAATGTCCTAGGGAATTTTCAGCTCCTAAAAAGCAACAACCAAGAAAAGATCCGGCAAACATGTTTCAAGGAGAGCAGGCTCCATGCCGTGGAGGCAGTCAAACTTGGTACTGCTACTCACGTGGTTCTGACTTGAGAATTTAAAGGCTACAAGAGTAAGGGTTTACATGCTAAAATCTTCCACCATGGTTTAAAATATTTTTGGAATCCAGGCAATGGATGGCCGGGCAGTTTCTGCATGAAAGCACCAAAGGGCAACCGACCCTGATCAGCTATTATGTGAAGTTTTGGAAGTGAAATCTGGATTGCATTGGAGATCTCAAGAAGTGAAATATTTGCTAAGGAAAGCTGAACATAGGGAGTAGAATGTGCCAAAAGAAGAGGAGTATGTTGTTGCCATCGAAACTGGAAAGACAGAGCTATATAAGCCATTTGATACCAGGCATGGAGCTATAGGAGTTTGACTTTGCTCTCTGAGTATTGGTCTTCCTTTGGTTCAGTGGCTCCTCACTATGCTGATTCCTCTTTTGGAATGCCAATGTACATTCTGTGCCATTACATGTTGGAATGTGCCACATGTTTTAGATTTTACAGGGAATTACAATTAAATTTAAACTAAATAAAATTAAATACCTTGAGTCTTAGAAGAAATTTTGACCTTTATGCTTTTAAAGCATGTTGTGGCTGAAAGACTATGAGGAATTTTGAAGTTGTAATAAATTCATTTGCATTATGATATATATGGTCATGAGCCTATGGGGGTCAGGGAACAGAAAGTGGTGGTTTGATTAAGAATGGCCCTCATGGGCTCACAAGTTTGAATTCCTTGGTTCTTGTCAGTGGTATGGTTTGGGAATGATTAGGAGACGTGGCCTTGGTGGTAAGTCACTGGAAACTGGCTTTCAAGTTTCAAAGACTCATGCCAGTCCCAGTTTGCTCTCTGCCTCCTCTTGTGATTTGAGATGCGAGATCTGAGCTTTTACCGATGCCATGCCTGTGGTCAACAGTAATGGATTCTAACTTAGAACTTAAAATCCAATTAAACAGTTTCTTTTATAAGTCACCTTGCTATGGTTTTATCATAGTGATAGAAAAGTAACTAAGACTGGTGCAAAAATTCCAAGTAAAATTTTTGAAACGTAATTCACAGCAGCAATGAGGGATTAGTGCAACAAATGGAAATCAATAAATTCAGTTCATCACATACGGATTCAAACATAGAAATCAAATGATCATCTTATCATTTGCTAAAAAGGCCTTTGGCAAAATCCAATATCTCCTCACAATGTAAGTCATGGAGTGGCTAGGGATAGACACTGAAGATCACAAGAAAATAAAGGCTTGTGAACATGACTCATAAACATTATGCTTAAACAGAGAAAAACTCAAAGCATTCCCACTAATGTCAGGAACAAAACAAAGTTCTTGTATTTCAAGTCCTATACATCAACAAGATTATGGTCTAGAATATGAAAGACAGTCATAAAACCAAGCACAACAAAACAAATTATTCAAATTTTAAAAATGGGCTATGAAACTGAATCGAGGGTTCTCAAAGAAGGAATAAAATGAGTAATAAACATTTACAGGATTCTTCAATATCCTTAAGCCAATATAGAAATGCAGACTGAAACTACTTTCAAATTCCTTCTCACTATAGTCAGAATGAGCATTATCAAATATAAAGACATCAAATGCTGGCATGTATGTGGAGAAAGGAGAACTCATCTACACAGCTTGTGGGAGTATAAGTCATGCAATCCATTTACAGATCATTGAGGAGGTTACTTAAAATACTAACATAGTATTTAATATTTAACACAATGCTGTACGTGCCAGTTATACCATTCCTGGATGTATACCCAAAGGAATTTAGATCCTACTACACAGACATTTGCACATTCATGTTCACAAGCACTAGGAAGTATAATTAACCTAGATGTCTATATTGGCTGTGTTTATGTTTCATGTCAACTTGATGCAAGCTAGAGACATGTAGGGGAAGAAGAAACCTTAATTGAGAAAAACTCCCAAATGATTGGCTTGTAAGCAAGCCTGTTGTTCATTTTCTTAATTGATCATTGACATGAGAGCGTCCAACTCACTGTGAGTGGTCCCATCCTTGGCCTGTGAGTCCTTGATGATGTAAGAAAGCAGACTGAGCAAGCCATGAAGAGCAAGCTTGTAAGCAACATTTCTTTATGGCCACTGCTTTAGTTCCTGCCTCTAGGTTCCTGCCTTGAGTTCCTGCCCTGATTTCCACCAGGATCTGTAAGCCCAGGGGTAGCACATCCAGATCAGGTGTAAACTCTTAGCTTCAACCCCATCTCCTTCCTGCCTGTCTGCTGTCATACTTTCAGTCGCATGATCAAAGACTCTGGAACGTTGAGCCCCTAATTAAATGCCTTGGTCATGATGCTTTGTCACAGCAAAAGAAAGTAGCAGTGCCACATGGTGTCTTTCTGTTCAGGTTTTCTCTGTGGAAGAAAACAGTAAATCTCATGAGTTTTCACTACCTATGTTTTTCTTCAACTTAAAAAAAAAACATTTTTTTTTGAGCAGAAACTTATATAGATGGATAAAACATAAAAGGCATTAAAGCTAAATGGAGCTGGTTCAAATATGACAAAAGACCCAAATACCCAGGACTCTGGTTACCAGGCTGTCAACAGTCAAGTTGCTTTCTTTGAAGACAAACATTTTTGAGAGAAAAAATAAAATTAAAATAAATTCAATGCAATGGTATTATGTCCAGAACTCAGGAAATGCAGTGTTTCTTTTTAAACATGATCTCTGCTTTCCTCTGAATCCTTGGATAGGCCTTAAGGAAAGGTCCTCCCTGCCTGGTCTGGGATAGTGTTTTCTAAGCTCTCTAAAGGATGTTCTTTTGTTTCCTCAGGCCCCAGCTCACCCACACATCACTTTCAATCCTATCCCCAAGCTTTATTTTATTCTTGGTACATTATCACTGTATGAACATTCTTGTTTTATTTATTGTCCATCTTCAGGACAATAAAAAATGTGCTTTACTTTCAAACTTGCTTTAATGTTAATACCTAAAATCGTACATGAATATTGTTGGTATATGTTAAATGTTTGTTGAATGAATAATAAATAAGCTCATATCTTTTCTATAATTTCATAGAATTTCTCAGCATGAACTTATCTTAATTTATTAAGCTTGTCTCCTATTAATTGATATTATGGTTTGCTGATTTATTTTTGACATTATTTTAATTATAACAAATATCCTTATACATATTTATTTATATAGCTGTAATTTTATTTCTGCTTGATGGATTTCCTAAACACTGAAATTACTTGATTAAGGGAAGTGTACTGTGTATTTTTCCTATACATTTATGAATAAGTTTATATATGCATCACTGTATATATTTCATTTTAATAGATACTAGCAAATCTATACCAGAGGAGTCATAGCATTTCATGCTTCAGCCTCTGCACATCCACTCTTATTTCTACATGTCCTCTGCTGGCATTCGGAATTATTAAATGCAGACATGCATATTTTTGACAACATGGTGACTCACAATAACTAGGCCTTCCTTATTATTTATATTTTTATACCCTTGACTACTAATAAAGTTAAACATGTTTTCATGAATTTATCTACCAACCAATAGTTCTTCTGCTATGACTTACTGGTTCACATCTAAATTTTACTTGAGTGCTTCTATAATTTTAATCAATAAAATTATTGTTTTTAAACAAATTACAAATATTTTGTCTCTGTCTTATATTTTATTTATGGTACATCTTTTTATATTTAGAAAGTTTAAATTTCTCTATAATTAGACAATCATTTCCTATAATTGCTTATTATTATTTCTGAATTATTTCACCTACCATATAGTAGTCAAGTATTTTTGTTTGGAAATACTGTGTATATTTACATTTACCATATAGTATTCAAGTAGTTCCTTGTTTTGATAATACTGTGTATATTTACATTTACAGCTCTAATATGCACAATTTTTTTTACAGATGACTTAATTAAATAATATTATTACTTTTATTTGGATAGGTAGCTAATTTTGTTAAGTGTATTCAGCAACAACCAAAACCATCCCAACATGGGATAAAATTATATTATATTTTATATTCATCATTATATTTTAAGGTCTCTGTTATGCAGTTGGAATTTATTTTTAGTACCATTAACCATATGTGTACTATTATGTCAATGAGTTATTTAGGTATAATGTTTATATTCTAAATTATAATTAAAAAATAAAGTTGAGATATAATGTTTTGAGGTAGAAAGTTTGGGTGGTAACTGGCTCATGAAGATAGGGCCCCATGAATAGAAATAGTACCCTCAGAATAATAGCTAGGAGAGTTTGCTTCCCTTCACTACATGAAGATATCGTCAGGGTCATCATCAGTAGATCCAGATGACTTCCCTTGTGAGGACTCAAATTTGCCCGTGCCTCTATGGTGATCTTCCTAAAACAGAAATATGGTATTTTTATAGATTCCTCTAAACTAACAAGGGCAGTATGTATATGACTTTGATCAGTGTGGTTTCGTAATAAACAGTAAATTTTGAATGTCAATTAAGTCTCTTCTCTTAAATCATGCACCTAAATTTCACCCCACAGTTTGCTATTGAAATCTTTACATTTATTAATTTTAGTAGAGATTCTGAAAGACTTTGAAAACTGATGTCATAAGCCCTCCAGAAAACTGGAAACTTAATGAAAATGATATTATTTCCCTTCATCATTTATTATTCCACCTACAATAAACTTTGATTTTAACACCAGCACCTGTTTGTTGACCATCAATCACATTAGGTTGGAGAAGTTGATGAATCCTCTTTTGTTTTTAGGACAGGAGTACATGACATGTAACCACATTCCATCTCCTGGCAAAGGTTTACTATATTCATGTGGCCCATCCTGAGCAAGGAGACACAAAAAGGACTTCATGAGGGCATTAGAGAATGAATTCCCCATGCTTTCATGACACAGCTACTGTGCACAACTTCTTCTGCACAATTCAGTGAAGTCTAGAGCTAGAATGTTGTTGTCAGTGTTTCAAGAACCCCAAAGGAAACAGAAGAGGAGTGAACTGACATGGTGAAACACAACACATAAACAAAATAACCCAAATTGGTAAATACTGGAAATAAAAAAATTAGCAACTCAAACAAAAACCTCAGAGGCAAATATCACCAACAGAATACAAGAGATGGAAGAGAGAATCTTGGCACTGAAGGAATTTTTTTAAGAAATGGATACCTTAATAAAAAAAATTTCAGGCCAAAAAGTAGTCCAATAAATCTGAGAAAATATGAAAAGGCCAAATCTGAGAATAACAGAGCAAGCAGAAGAAATCTGGGTCAAAGCCATAGAAAATATTTGCAACAAAAATCATAGAAAAAATTACCTAACCTAAAGAAGGACATGTATATTTATCAAGATACAAGAAGCACAGAACAACAAATAGGCTGGACCAGGAAAGAAAGTCTCCTTGGCACATAATAATCAAAACACCACATTTTCAGAACAAAGAAAGAATATTAAAAGCTGCAAAAGAAAAGATTCTAACATACAAAAGTAGACCTACAGATGTTATAGAAACTCTAAGATCACAGATTCCAGCCCAGACTACTAAACCTAGCAAAACTTTCAATCACAATAGATGGAAAAAAATAAGACATTCCATGATAAAACCAAATTTAAGCAATATCTACAAATCTAGGCCTACAGTAGGTGCTAGAATGAAAATTCTACTATAAAGATGTTAATTACACCAGGAAAACACAGGAATTCATAATCCTAGACCAGAAAATCAAGAGGAAAAAGACACACACACACATACACACACACACACACACACACACACCACTGCCACTATCACAAACACAACTGCTACCACCACTAACAAAATAACAGGTCATTGATATCTCTCAATATCCATTTCTTTTAAAAGACACAGACTAAAGAATGGATGTAGAAACAGGATACATCTTTCTGCTGCAACTAAGAAACACACCTCAACATCAAGGATAGACATCCCCTCAGGTTAAAGGGTTGGAAAAAAGATATTTCAAGTGCATGTACCTAAGAAGCAAGCTAGTGCAGTCATTTTAATATCTGACAAAAGAGACTTCAAACCAAAGCTAATCGGAATAGATAGGAAAGAACATTTTACACTTACCAATGGAAAAAATCCACCAAGAGAACATTGCAATTTTTATACCTATGCACCAAACACAAGGGTACCAAAGTTTGTAAAAGAAACAATACCATAGTTTATATCAGATATTTACCCTCACACACTGATAGTAGGAGATTTTAATAATCAATAATCAACTTTCAACAATAGACAGGTGTCCAGATGAGAAGTAAACAAAGAAATATTGGACTTAACAATTTTATAAACTAAATGGGCCTAACAGATATTTACAATACAACATTCTTCTCAACAGCTCATGGAATTTTCTCCAAAACTGAACACATACTTAGGCAAAAACCAATTCTTAACAGATGTAAGAAAATAGCATCCTGCATCTTCCCTGGCCACCACAGATTTAAGCAGGATATCAATATCATCAGAAACATCAGAAAGCTTACAGACTCATAACCCTCTACTGAATGAAAACTGGGTCAAGTCAGAAACTAAGAAAGAAATGAAAGACTTTCTAGATTTGAATAAAAATGAATATACAGTATACTCAAACTTATGGGACACAATGGAGGCAGTTCTAAGAGGTACACTATAACACTAAGCATATAGATTTAAAAAAATGAAGTGATATTAGATTTAGTAAATTAACATTACACTTGCAAGTTCTAGAACAAAAAGAAAAAAAAATCATGCCCCAAAGAAATAGATGGTAAGAATAGTCAAACCCAGGACTGAAATCAATAAAATTTAAACAAACAAACAAAAACCCAAAAGAACAATTCAAAGAATCAATGAAACAAAGAGTTGGTTTTTTTTTTAAATGAAATCAATGAGATTGATAAGTCCTTAACCAAACTAGCTAAAAAGCAGAGGGAGAAGATCCAAATGAACAAAATTAGAGGTGAAAGGGTGATATTACAGCGGATGCCAAGGAAATCTAGAGATCATAGGGTTATAATTTAAAAACCTGTACTTTAGCAAATTGAAAAATCTAAAAGAAATAATTTTCTTAGTAAATACCACCTACAAAAGATAATTAGAGTTAGATAAATAAGCTAAATAGGCCTATAACACCTAATAAAATAGAAGCAGCCATGAAAAGTCTCCCAATCAAAAACTGTCCAGGTTGGGCTAGATGGTTTCAGCTTAGAATTCTATCTTTCAAATAAGAGTTAACATAAATACTCTTCAAATTATTCTACCAAAAAGAAACAGAAGGAACATTACCCAATTATTTCATGAGGTCACAGGTACCTTGATACCCAAACCACACAAAGACCAATTATGCTCATGAATATTGATCCAAAAATTCTCAATAAAATACTTGAAAACTAAATCTAAGAACACATCAAAAATGTCATCTACCTTG